>LN483871.1:12894-70478 GCA_900002565.1 Culicoides sonorensis
TTTACGCTCGTGAGCTCATTTTTAAAAATAGCAGAATTTTGACGAAAAAACGATGCCACTCCCTCATCTTTCACCAAAAAACCTTCAACTTGGATTTAAAAAAACACTCTAATTAAGAGGTATTTTTCCCCATAATTTTTATTTTTTTGCACATAGAAAATAATTTTTTTAAAAGCAAAATGCATTTTGTCGACTTTCTCAATTGCCAAAATCTGCCATACTTCAAATGGCCGCCATTCAGTCAAAGTTTACTATTTTTTAGTTTTGTTTGCGCGAATCATCTAATTTTAATCTATATTTTCGGAAAATCATACCCTCGCATCGATCAAAATTTTTCTGTGGAAAAAGTATACCTATTCGTTCGATATCTTGGGAAAATCACTCTTAAGTTACTGAGTTATATGCAAAATTGGGCATACATGCCAACCCAATGGTCGCCCCACCTCCAATGACGGATGACGAGGAAGAGCAGAGTGAGCAACTTGAACACCAGCAAAAGAAGAAAGTACTTGTACATGAGCAAAATATGAAGAAAACTTCGAACATGAAAATACATCATCATCATTTCAGGATGCAACAACTAGAGCCAACGAACCAAGATCAATTTTACTTCATGGTGCCATATCGGCTCGATCTATCAGATCTTCTTCAATCTTCACGAATAGATCAACTTTTTCAGATGCAACCACAAATCTTTGGATCATTGGTATTCCAGGAGTAGACAACCAGTGACAATAATTGAAGCACAAGTACGGACAATAGAACAGCAACGTAGTGCAGTTGTTGGTTAATTAGAATTCAAAACCATGAAAACAAAATTTGAGCAGCCAATCGAGGTTCACATTAAAAGAGAAAATTAATTTAAACTAAAAATTACGATAT
The DNA here is from genome assembly GCA_900002565.1 of Culicoides sonorensis. Lineage (NCBI taxonomy): Eukaryota > Metazoa > Arthropoda > Insecta > Diptera > Ceratopogonidae > Culicoides > Culicoides sonorensis. The sequence goes on from LN483871.1 coordinate 13,777, forward strand.
TTTTGTTTCAATGTATGGAAGCTTCAAAATATAAGTTCATCATTATAAGAAAAAACAAAATCTTGTGTCTAAAAGTATTCTGAACGTTATCACTAAATTAAATGCCATCTGGGGTTTTATTTACAAAAAACACCTGATCGAATGTTTTGTTAAATTATGCATACCAAAATATTATTGTAGATTATTTACGATTTAAGTAAACAAAAAAAAATTAAAAAAATTAAGTTTTTCTTTACAATTACAAAAGTGAGTATTTAATGTATTTTGTTAATCATTTTAGAAAAGAATACTAAACTGCAAGTATTTACATTGTTAAAAGTACATTTCAAGGTTAACAAGAAAAGATAATTTCACTTTAATATCAAAACCAAAATATTTTCCTATCATAGATTTACAAATTAATAATGTCACATGCTGGAGATGATTTTCATTCGCCAAATTACTTATCATGGAGAAAATTGCAATTAAGCCGAGCAAAATTAAAGGCATCTAGCAAAACTTCGGCTTTACTCTCAGGTTTTGCTATGGTAAAAATTTTATTTTAACTTGTACTATTAAGAGTCATACTAATTTAAATATTTCATCGTAGGTGGCAATGGTTGAAGTGCAACTAGATAAAGATACAACAGTACCACCCTACATGTTAGTTGCCTTTGCTATTTGTACGACTTTACTGGTTGCCGTTCATATGCTTGCCTTAATGATCAGTACATGTATCCTCCCAAATGTCGAAACAGTTTGTAACCTCCACAGTATTGCTCTAGTTAATGAATCTCCTCATGAAATGTTACACTGGTATTTTTTCTTATTTTTTATTGTAATTTCACATAAAATTCCCATTTTTTTTACTTTAAAGGTACATCGAAATCGCATGGTCATTTTCGACTCTCTTCGGACTCCTTCTATTTCTGGTCGAAATCGCCATTTTATGCTGGGTCAAATTTTACGATTTAAACAAGGCAGCATCATGGTCAGCATGCATAATATTAATTCCAGTATTAATTGTGTTCATTGCCTTTGCGGTTCACTTTTACCGATCTTTGGTAACACACAAATATGAAGTCACAATTTCAGGAATAAGGGAATTGGAGATGTTAAAGGAGCAAATGGAACAAAATCATAGAGATCAAGAAAATCCAAATTCTAGTAACAATCCATACTATTCAACAGGTGGCGGTGTATGAATCTCACTTATAAAACGAAAATTGTATGAAGATATGGCCAAATTATTAACATTTTAATCGTTATAACACGTTATTCGACACTGTAGTATAGTTGAAACACGAATTCTTAATTGAAATTATGTTTTAAATAATTATTTGATCGTCACTATAAAAAAAACCTAAATTATTTAAATTTAATAATAAAAGTTAAATATTTTTAACCTTAAATGACAATTTTTGATGGTTTCAATTAATTTGATTAAGTTCTGATATAAAATTAAAGGAAATTGATAAAAAAAAATTTAAATTAAATAAATTTCATGAAAATTTTTAGTAAAAATTCGATTGATATGAAATTCAATGTTCAAACATACATGTATTTCTACATGAAAAGTGACAATCCCGAATGGCGTTATAGGGTTTGAACTTTTGCCAACTGTTTAAACGTCAAATTAGAGATATTTTTTATTGGAATCAGAATTATTTAACTCGTGTCTTAAAAGATTTTAAATAAAAAATGTCCAATTCCACGGATTGTGTAATTTGCTGCAAAGAAATTGAAATATTTGCACTTGGAGAATGCAGTCATCCAGTTTGTTATAATTGTATGACAAGAATGCGAGCGTTAATTAACCAAAATGAATGTCCGATTTGCAGAAAAAATTTGGATCAGGTAATGAAAGGGAATGTTTTTGAATTAACAAATTTCTTACCTTAAATGTTGGATTTTCATTTTTTTTAAGGTCATCATGAGCCCTGAAAATAAGACATACAATGAACTGCTGCCGGATATCGGGAAATTTGAATATAATGGTTTTTATAAAATCTATTTTGTTACAGCCGAGTGCCAGAAAAAGTTTGCTGATTTACTTGCAAATAGATGTACTTTGTAAGATTACTGTGAATTTTATTTTTCAAGGTTATCTTTTAATTTTATTGCTTTCTTTTAATTGACAGATGCCAAGATCGGTTTTTCACATCATTTGATGCCCTTAAGATGCATATTCGGAAGCAACACGACCTGTTTTTCTGTGACTTGTGTATTAATCATATTAAGCTTTTTCCATGGGAACGGAGATTGTACACTAAATCAGAAATTGGAAATCATCGTCGAATTGGTGACAAAGATGTAACGTCGCATAGAGGCCATCCGCTTTGTGAATACTGTGATACAAGATTTTTCGATAAGGATGCTTTGTATAAGCATTTGCGAACTGAGCACTTCTTTTGTCACATCTGTGATGCTGATGGATCAAATGATTTTTACGAGTAAGAAAATTTAATTAAAAACGTTAAAATAAATTTTTAATATCATTTTTCTTCAAATTCGCAGAGATGTGGTATCACTCAGAAAACACTTCAAAAGCAATCATTTTCTGTGTGAGGAGGGAAATTGTGTTAATGAACATTTTACATCAGTTTTTCGTAGTGAAATTGATTTAAAAGGTAATTTATCTTAATTTTTAAATAAACAAATGCAAGAGTTACCTTTTTTTTAAATTCAGCCCACAGAGCAACACATCACAGTCGTAACATGACCAAAACAGAATCAAAGTCAGTTAGAAACTTAGACTTGAATTTTCAAAGTTTTCCAAGAGCAGGTCGAAACCAGCCAGCTAACAATGAAGTTGTTGAAGAACCAGTTCCTGAAGTGCGAGTTCAAAAACTTAATCCAATGAATGAACAAGATTTCCCCTCATTAAATACGAAACCGGTTGCAGCGACATCAACAATGAAATCTGCACCACGTGTCGTTACCGTTGCAAGTCGAATTGGGAAAGGTGGATTGACTATGACAGATGAGAATTTTCCATCACTTGGACCAACTTCATCGGCTCCAATTTCTGCACCAGCCATTAAACCAGCTCCTAGAACAACTGTAGCTCATGCCTTGAAACCACCTCCCGTTAGTAAACCGCAAGAAAATAAAAACGTCCACGTAGAACGCAAAAAAGACACAAAAAAGTTACCTATACAAAATAATCATGCAAATGATAAAAAGGAATTATTTGAGGATTTTCCATCGCTACCCGTTTCCAAAAACATCCAAAAGAATTTAAAACTTCCTGGTCAACGTAAAAACGCCCCTCTCATTGAATACTCTGCACTAGCAAAAGCAGAACCAAAAATTAAACTTGTAAATACGGAAAATGTACAGAAAACAAATGAAAAACCGAAACCACTTAATCTAAATATAACGGAATCGAGTTTTCCAGCTCTAGGTAAACCATCAGCAGCCACATTAAATAGCCCATTTAGCGTAAAAGAATCTAAAATGACTGTTCTAAATAATAAACCACTTAAAAGTAAAGCAAATGTGAAAAATCAGTACAAAAATGGAAATGAAGAGACAACAAATTTTTCGATATTACATGGAAAGCCAAATAATGGAAATTACATCCATCCTCCGAATGAGGAACAGAGAAACAAGGTAATTTACATTATTTTAATTATTTTTGAACATTTTTAATTTAAAACTGTTTTCATTTAAAAGGATTTGAAGAAAAAGCTTAGTACAATTCTGAGAGACATTGATACATTCAATGAATTTCAACTAGCATCAAAAATGTACATTAATACCAAATACACAGCTGATACATACTTTGAACATTGTAGAATGGTTCTCGGTGAACATTTTAACACACTATTTCCAGAACTCTTGGTGTTGCTTCCGAACAAAGAAAGGCAAAAGGTTTAACATTCAAAAAAATTGTTTTTCAATAATTTTCACTTATTAATCTTTTGTTTTCAATCCTTTTAGGCTTTATATGATGTGTTGTGCAGTTCAGATAATGTTAGTAGAAAAATCTTTTCACGAATTAAAGTTTGCTCAAATTGTGAACAAGTAATGCTACTTAATGAAGTTAATTATCACGAGAGACAACACGCAACGAATTTCCTTTAAAACGAAAAATTTATCGCTAAAATAAATCAAAAAAATAATTTGTTCGGCAATTGTTTAAATTAAATTAAATTAATTATCTTGATTCAATTAATTTTTCAGGACATTTAAAATTTCAGATGATGGAGATACTGATCGATATACTAACACGAAATTTATTATTCAATGAAATCCTTAAACAAAAAAAGTGAAAAAATTAATTCTAAAGAAAAATGCTATTAAATGGCGATACTGACCAATGTTCTAACACGGAAAAGTTCAAAAATTAATTTTGTCTTAAGACTAAAGAAATTCTTCAAAGAAAGCTCTTAAGAGAATGCGTTTATGTTTAAACTTCCCTGAGCCCAGGAGGGTCGATTTCAGCTTAAAATACGTTTTGATGACAAACGAAAGCACTTGAAAGTAGGTTACTTAAGAAATGGTAGGTTGATTAAGCGAAAACGCTTAGGCAATCTCGCCTTACATTTTTTTAGCATTTGATATGATCCAGGCTCTCTTCTTGAGTCCGCTCAATAAATCAGATCTGATTCATTTTCTATATATATATTTTTATTGGTTTATTAAACAGGTTTTAGTAAATATTTATTTATATAATTTTAACACTGTGGTAACAAAATAAAATACATTTACATCTTAACGGTACTAATTCCTTTACTATATCTAGATTTTCTTTGTTATTTTTTTTCTAAATTCGCTCTTTTCAACTTCAAGTTAAGCCATTTAAAAATTAATCATAATCCTAATGAAACATTTAAATGGCATTACATTTATAATGTGCGAAATTAACAATAAGAAGACATTTATTTTCATAAAAACTTATTTTTTATACAAAATAATCTCTTATCATTAAAATCTTTCGAATAATTTCTTTTCTTAATGTTGAAAGATTCTTTTTCCTATTAAAAATGTTTTTAATTTTAAATAACAATAAGATTTTAACAAACATATATCATATTAAAAGACCAATGGAAGTTGAATTTTGGTGTTACTACCGAAAACAGTTAATAATTTTTCCTGGTCTCAATCATTTTGACTTAAATTAGTATATTGCAACATTTTTTTTAGTTAATTACACTACCCCTTATATAAATACATTATAATTAATCACAAAACATGTTATGAATACTGATGAACAGCCTAAATAATTTTTGATATAAATACAATTGGTAATATTGCTCATCATTCTGTTAATGCATTGGGATTAGTATCGCTATTGGCATAATGGAGTCCGTTAATCTAATATAAAAAATATGAGAATTTAATTTAAATTTTAAAAACCGTTAAAAGATTTTAAACTCACAGTCATATCATATTCCGTGATGTAAGCTGGTATTTCGAGTTGATCCTTAGAAATTGCACTGTAAAGATATTCCAATCCCTCAACGTTGTGCACTTTATGCTTTATCGCAGGAGCCATGAAGGTCAAAAACCACCAAGTCATCATCTGTAATTAGACCAATTACATTGAATAAATGTACCAAAAATAGAAAAAAAAATATATTTAATTATTTACCTTTGTCCAAACAGTTGGATGTACAATATAAAACGACTTCAAATTCTTTTTATACCTTAAGAAACAAAAAAAAAGACAAAAAAATATTGATATTAGATAAATAACCAATTACATTAAATGTCACATTGTCAATATTACTTGTATGTTAATGTGTAGTACAATTCTTTGATCCAACTTAGTGGTGGAACATTGGCGGAATCCGTACGTGTATGAAAGTATACCATGACGTAATCATTCTTTACGATTGAATCCAATAGATTAATAATGTATAAAACGACCTAATTATATGAAAATAAGACGTCATGAAATTTAATTTAATTGAAATTGAATAAAATTTACTTTTTCGAGATTAAGGTTGTTGGCTTTAAACCATTTGCCACATAGGACAATGACGGGTCTCCCAAGTCGATCATATCCACTTTGGTACAGGAATCCAATTCCACTTATTTCACGTAAATCTTCAACTGCTGCTTGTTTTAACAGTTGATCATATCTGAAATTAAATTTTCATTTAAAAAAATTGAAATGAAAATTGTATGATTAATATTGAGCAATTTTGTCTTTGTTATCATTTTTTGGAGTTCATGTGCATTAAAGCAAATGATAAGTGATTCATTTGAGGATTTAACGTAAAAATACTTATTTAAATACACCAAATTTTGATAAAGGTTATGATAAGAGTTGCTTTATTTACTTATTCTAAATGCGACGTTTTAAGGGGATTTTAAAAGAAAAAAAATCAGTCAGATTGCTCTTGGTCATTTGAAGGATGCGAACCTGAAATCCAGAATCATGCATCGAATCGAGGTTTGTAGTGGGAAAAAGAGCTTCCGAGGATTTTACATGACTTATCTGTTTTGAGATTAACCTTAGGGTTTGCGTTCAGAGTCTGAGAATTTCAGTGCTGTCTTGTCACTATGAAAAATTGTAATTCCATCACTCGAGGGTGATTCTCGACTTGATTTTGGAGTCAGGCTCAAGAATTGAACTCTAGACCCTTGAAATGGCCAAAAAAAGTAGTCTTTTCAAAGTTTTTATATTAATTTGAAATGTCCAAGAAATATTTAATCGGATCCAGGTCCAGAAAATGTTCAATGACCTGAATCCCATTGAAATGCAATTTTCTAAGTCCAGTTCAATGATAAAAATCTCTCATCAATTTTTTATAATTTTACATTTTCTCATCAATAATTTCAATGATAAATTTTACAAAATCTAATTTTAACTGTAAAATTACGATCTGATTTTTCTCTTTTTAAATTTGGCATAACTCACCGAAAATCAGCATTATTTTCCTGATCAAAGTCAATTTTAGTCTCCATGAATTCTTTTGAAATTCTTTATTATTATTTCGTCTTAATTAAGTTAAGTACTTTGTACCAATATTTTATTTATAGTTTATTTTGACGTTATTAACAGCAGAGTTGCCACATTGAAAATCTCCTTGAAAATGAGCTAAGTTACCTGTCACAATTCAAATTTAACGGCACTTTACTGTATTTTGTGTCACACATGAAAATCATCACTTCAGAATTGGTTTAAAAGTAAGATCTTTGACAGCAACTTTTCTGCAGATCCTTTTCGTGTATTTTAGAGTAAAGAAATAATAAAAAAGATGACTTGTACGCTGACCAGGATTTGTGGTATCAAGAACCTTTGTCGGGTTGCAAATGTAGCTCCACAGGTAATAACACAAAAAATTTCACAATTCATGATTTTTATGGAAAAAGAAGATTTTTTCCCATCCTCGCATGAGAAAACGAATATATAATCACAAATTGAAGAAACTTTTAATTGAGGTTTTTGGAATTGTTATACATGTTTTCAAAATTTAACGAAATTAAATCGAATATTTTGATTGAAATCAATGAAATTTATTTGCTAGAATTCCATAAAAATGATAAGAATTGTTACAAAACATTAAATAATTTTAACTTTTTTCCTCATATTATGTAATACATTAGTCGTGCAAGTTGTCAACAACCAATACATGGAACAAGAAGCAAATGAAGGTAAATATGAATTTTAAGATGAAATGTGGATATTTAATGGTGATTTAAATTAATTTCAGCTTTTGACATGGGTTGGACTACTTACTGGAGGGTCAGGAGCTTTAATTTACTCCCTTGAGAAGTCCATTGAGGCATCTGATGCAGCGCATCCTCCAAAACAATTGTGGCCCCATAACGGTATTATTTCATCGTTGGATCATGCAAGGTAAATAAAAGGCTTTTAAAATAATTTGAATTGTAAAGGTCATAACAAGATCATTTAATTTCAGTGTACGACGAGGATATCAAGTTTACAAGCAAGTTTGTGCAGCATGTCACTCAATGAAATACATCGCTTATCGTAACTTAGTTGGAGTCACTCATACTGAGGCAGAAGCTAAAGCCGAAGCCGAAGAATCAATGGTGAAATTATATTTTGATATTAAAAGACCATATTCTTAATGTAATTTAAATCTTAGGTCCGTGATGGTCCTGATGATCAAGGAAACTATTTCATGCGTCCAGGAAAATTATCTGACTACTTGCCGAGTCCATATCCTAATGAAGAGGCTGCACGAGCAGCTAACAATGGTGCATATCCACCAGATTTGAGTTACATTTGCTCGGCCAGACACGGAGGTGAAGATTACATTTTCGCCCTTCTCACCGGGTATGTTGACGCTCCAGCTGGAATAGTTTTGCGTGAAGGCCAATATTACAATCCATACTTCCCCGGTGGTGCTATTTCAATGGCTCAAGCATTATATAATGAAGTAAGATACTAAATTTATCTTCAACTTAACACGAATTCATTTTAATTTCTTTTCAACCAGGTAATTGAATATGAGGATGGCACTCCAGCTACAGCCAGTCAATGTGCAAAGGATGTTGGTGCATTCTTGAAATGGGCATCCGAACCAGAGCATGATGACAGAAAGAGAATGATCATCAAGGCATTTGGTATCTTCTCATTGTTATGTGCTTTGTCATACTACATGAAACGCTTCAAATGGTCCGCCATCAAGTCAAGAAAGATTTCATTTTATCCCAAGGAAAAGTAAATTAATAACGAAAACACTTCAAATGTAATTAAAAGAAAAAAAAACACACCATTCGAGGTATAGAAACATTGTTGGATAAATAAAAATAATTAAATGAATAAATAATACCGGCAGAAATTTATTGCCTATTAATGTAAATTATAAATGGAACTGCTTTTCCTTTTTTTAAATGATTCACGGTGGGTTCCACTCTAATGAGCCGTCACAGTGAGATATTTCCCAGTAATATTTGTCATAACGCAAGGAGTGCCTTCCCGCCTGATTCAGAAAATACTTTATCTTATGAATTTGGCCTCAATTTAAAGTAACTGACCAAGTTTATCTCCGTAGATCATCCATAAACACAAACATTTAGGTGCCCATTCCTGAAATGTCATAAAATCGAATCCTTTTTATCCCAGAAGTGACAAGGCTAGGATGTGAAAGTTTGACAATCAGTATTTGCGTACAGAATTTTTGAAGTTTCCGTATGTGTATCTATACAAAATGAACTGTCAAGTTTTACTTGTTTACCCCCTTAATGATAATGAGAGTCGTCTATTACAAGCTTAATTTATTTGACTAGTATTTTTCATAGAAAAGATTTTATTTTGACATTTACTTTCTACAGAAACTCATATGGAAACTTCAAAAGTTTGTATGTGAAAATTTCAAACGTTAAAAAGAATTCTGTTCTACGGGCTAACCATGTAAGAAGGTAGAATTTTAACAATCTACATTTACGTACAAGATTTTTGACATTTCCGTGTGTGCATCTATACAAATGAACTGTCAACTTTAATGTGCTTACCCCTTAAACCTATTACATTTTTTTTTACATTGAAAGAGATTTTACATTTTTTTTTATATGAGGGTAAGTTAAATGGTATTTTATTCAGCAAAATTAATAACCTTCCGTAAAAATAAAATAATCATATGTTAAATCAAATTTGCAGATTTCCTTTTTTTTTTGTTGTTTTTGTTTTAATTTGAATTTCAACAAGACAGAGAATCACTAAAAGTTTCCCTCTGGTGGCTGAGGAAGCTTCAAGTTTTCTTTAAGAGTCATAATTCGACGAATCTCTTGTAAAACTGATTTAATAGTGTATTCACGATTCCAAGCTGATAGCATCGGCACAGAGAAATTATTGATCTGTAAAGATTTTTGAATTTAAATTTAATTTTAGTTTTTGCATATTTTTTTTGCTTACCATTCCATTTTGTGGATTAATGCAGTTTATATTAATTCTAGATAGAAATTTAATAACTGGAGCTGTATCTGGATAGCGTGGACCACATTCAATTTTCAAGGAATATATTCTATTTTCGTAAGGGGTCTGGACAAAAAATTTACATTAATTTGACATGTTTTTTGTGATTTTTTCAATTAAAAAAATTTCATAGTTACCCTTGGAGGACCGATGATCATTCCAGTCCAGTAAGTAAGTGTCATATCATCATCATTTTCTAAGCCCCATGAAATTGTTCCATCTCCTACGCCTTTCTGACCCGCTTCGAGTTCTTCCAAAAGGCGAAAATTTCTTGGTACGACTATGATGAAAATTAAAAAGAAAAAATAAATTTCAAGTCTCTTTATCCTTGAAATGAAAAGAAAAATTGTCGTGATAGGATCATAACAAAGGGTTATCGATTAGAAAAGGGAGATATTTTATTGTTACTGAAAACCTGTTTATTCTAGTTTATGAAGGTGCTGCTATGACGACTCGATAACTAAAATTTTTTTCCTGGATCTTAAAAAAGGTGTTAAAAGATATTTTTTGTCTATTGTTCCATTTTTTAAGTGAAAATCAGTGAATTAGAAAATCCCATACATGTTCAATATATTTTTTTTTAACAGAGAATTTTAAAAAGAATCCTGATTTTCATTTCCAATTAAATTAAATTTCATTTTACATAGAAAATTTCCTTAGAATTCTGTCTCACTCTGTTTATGTTAATTTAAAAAAAAAAAACTGAAGAGTCATTACAAAAGAATTTTGTTGTTTTCAAAATCTCAATTCCTTAAATTTCTCTTTCAAGCGTTATGTGAAGAGGAAAAAAACATATCATGGCAAAATAAAAAGTGAATTTAAATTCAACCAAATGAAAGTTCATTCACTGCAAATCAAATTAATCATAAAATTATTACAAACATTGAATTTACAAGATTTTTTTTAAATTTTTTTTTTAATTATGCACAAAAAGATCAATAATTTTATTAATACATAAGTATTCCTGCCGGGTTTGGTTTACACATAAATTTAATTTTTCATTGTATCGCAGACGAAATTCCAACTTACCGAATCCACATTTCGCATTACTGTTAACTGGCTTTGCCATTTTATACCTATATTTATTAGTTCGATTAAATTAACTTTTATATTTTTACAAAATGTTCAACTAATAAATACAAATTTTTTTTAACATTGACTTTCTTTGCAAAAGAAGAGAATTCGTGGACTGTTCGATGATGTAAATCCAATTATAATTTTCTTTCACACACAGAATTGTATTTTTTGGGTGTTAGCTTTTAAATCCCAGTGGGCGAGTGATGGATCAGTTTAGGTTTTTTAGGACGATTCACAAGGTAGCACTCAAACCTTAAAAATATGTCAGTTGTATGTATCATAGAAGTCCATAGAACAGAATTCATTTTGACGTTTGAAAATTTCACATACAAAATTTTGAAGTTTTCGTATGTGTTTCTATATAAAATAAATGTCAAATGAAATGTCAAGTCAAATTCTATCCTTTGGTAGCGAGGGGCAAGATTTTCAAAATATTGGAAGTTCTCAATGAATTCCAAAAATCACATCATTTTCCGATGTAAAATTTGCTTCTAAATCCGATAAAAAAATTAAAATTTGGGGGTTCTCATAGAAAAAACCTTGCGACTGACCTTTCAAGTTCTTTGAACTTTTACATCAATTTGCATCATATAATATTGATAGATATTGGACATATATAGATATTTTTAAGCATTAAAATCAAAAAGGTGAGAATTTTCTGATGCGATTTAAGTATTTAAACTCTTCTGTAGCTTTCTTAGAATAAAAGTTATGACCATTTTTTGAAAAACGAGAGTTTTAGCTAAAAAGTCGAGTTTTTTCATGATTTTTTTTGTAGTAATGCGAGAAAAAGTTAAAAATTATACAGTTTTTTATAACTTTACCAAATAAACTATCGATCTTTTTCGTAAATTCGTTAGTTTTTGACCAAAATTCAAAATCTCTTTGAAAAATCAATTAAAATTGTTTAACCGACCTCTTTGAACAAATTTCATACTATTAAACCAAAAATACTTGTAACTTTTGATCTACAAAAGATACAAAAGTGGTTAGATACATAAAACAGGTTTTAAAAATCTTAACTTTCCAATAAAAAAATAAAAAATTCAAAAAAAAATATAAATTGTATACTTTTTTGATGAAACATGATGCAAAGCCCTCAATAACACGAAATTCCTTAAAATGGTCGGTGGCAAAGATTTTTGTATGGGAACTCCCAAATTTTATTTTTTCATCGGTTTTAGGAGCGAATTTTACATCGGAAAAAGATGTGATTTTTGGAATTCATTAAGATCTTGCAATATTTTGAAAATCTTGCCCCTCGCTATTAATGTAAAAAAATATTATTATTATTATTATTCAAAATCCCCTTCAAGTGTTAGAAATTCAATTTCCTTTATATACCAAAACACACCTCATCAAATCTTAAAGGACCATCAAAGTAAAAAAACGATAACAATAGATAATGACAACCCACTTCTTCCATTCTTTTCCTTTTAACTTTCAATAACAATCATAATTTTTCCTTTAATCCACCCACAAAAAAATGTAAGGTATCACAAAACTGATATATTTTGAAAATGTCAGCCTTAACAAGGAAAAATTAAATTACATACAATACAAAATTGTATTATAAATAAAAAGAGAATAAAAAAAGGTTATCATGATTATTATTATCATCTTTTTTTTTGTGGATCATTGTAAAAAGTGACACTTTAAAAAGTATGTTTTCTATTATAATCATGTATGTGTGTGTGTGTGTGTGTGTGTGAATGTAAGGACGAAAATTCAATAGGTGATTGAAAACCTTCTATTCAAACATAATCAGGTCAATAATGATGCTTTAAAAACTCACTTAAATATATATTATGTAGTGCCAATTTGTCATACACAATATCATTCAATTATTATTATTGGTATTTTTCAATATGATATTGTCATATTTTTGGATGGAAAAGTAGGTGTCACATTTTGAAAATGTTAGTTTTTTCTATTATAATGATTTTGAAGAGGACAAAATTTTGACACAAGAGAATTTTCAAACATATCCCATTATTATAATTGTCTTTGTGTATATTTTATTTTTTTGTTTTGAATTTATGGATTTATTGTCGTACACTACTAAAAATAGTTTTGTGTACGCTCTCATATAATATAAGCTTGATAATATAAATACAAAACATATTGAAAATGACACGATAATTATTATTATTAGAGAAACTCATCATAATAATAATATTTTCCGGACTAAAACTTATTATTATTATTATTTGTATTTTTATATTATTATTATCATCGAAATATATCAAAAACGACAATAATAATAATAACGAAAATGTCGAATAATATAATAATAGTTTGTTCCATAAGCTTCAATATGCGTGTTTTTGATATAAATAAAATTTGAGAGATGCACACACACTTATAATAGGCAAGGTTTTGACCGAAAATCATATTAATGATAATAATTAATATGATAAGGGAATTTAGTTAGAGAGAAAGAGTCTCATAAAAACGGACCAGGTATACGTGACTAATTTTATTTTGGGGTATATTTTGTGTTTGTGTAAACTTTTCTCGTTCATAATAAACATTCCTAGTAATTATTTATTATTTATCGTCCGATGGTGTTTGAACAGGAAGTAAAAAAAATTTTTTTTGATAAAGTGAGGAGAAAATTTTGTTGTGGAATGGTTGTGATGTTATTAAGGTAAAATATGGAATGGAAAAGTGAAGTTATAATTGAATTGTTTTGTGAAGAATATTAAAAAAATGCCAGAACGGTAATGAAAAGAGTGATATAAAGTTAAATTAGTATAATCTATGATATTGCAGGTTGAATGTTTGGCACAACTGTTTGTAATTTAGGTTCCAATAATCACAAAGTACAGCACGCAAGAATATTTTCCGAACTTTCTTCATTTTTGTGGCGATAAAGCAGATCAGATCAGATGTCACTCAGAAGAAAACCAGAACTCAAACCTATAGACGGGTCTATTGTGCATACCCATTTATCATCATATCTGATGAAGAAGGAACCAAATCTAGAGAAACAACTCAAGAAAGAAGTCCACTAAACCTAGTTCAGTTCAGGAAAGTGACCACACCTCCTCAGAAAGCTAAGCAGGGCAGACACCTTCACTTTAATGATGGAATTAATACTGGGGAAGTACTCACCCAGCGTGAAACCACGCAATCTGGCACGCTTGGGACATACACAAAGAAGCTGTGCAGCAGTCTTCTCTTGTTCAGAACAGCATTTACACATTGGACCTCTTGAGTCAAAATGACTGAGGTGATAGTCTAGAGTACAATGACCAATGAACATACCAACTACAACTCTGAGCTCAGTACGGTTCAATCTGATCAGTTGTCTAGATAAATCGGAATCAGGTTCCTTGATAAAGAAGCGAGTCTGCCTAAGAGTACCCGCCTGATTGGACAACTATTCTCGGAAAAGCCGATACAGCAGACAATAAACTGACCAGATAACACTACAATACTTCAACACAGAACGCTTAAAGGCAAATTTGAAAGAAAAATAAATTTACGGGAATTGGGAAATTCCAACGACTGCCTTAAAGCTAAACCAAGCATTGATTTTTGCATTGATCTCTTATCAGCTTGCCTATGTAGTGCAACGTAAAAACTTTTCAATTTCTCACCGTGGATTTTTTTTGCCAAAATTTAAACCAAAAAAAATGAAATGTGCACCATCATCGAAAACTGATACCTCGCGATAATAAAAAAAAATGTTATGATAAAATAAAAATTAATTGTAATTTGTACTGATATTTTACACAACAATTGTTATTTTGACTACAATAAAAGTGCTTCATATAAATTCACAAAAAAAAATTGATATGGGATTAAGTATTTATTATAAGCTTGTTATCACATAATCGGACTGTATTGATGTCAGTCACATGATTTTGAGTCGATTGTTATTGGGTGTGACATTTTTCATAAAAACATTTTCAATGAAATCGACCCTTGTAATCAAAACCAGGCTTATTATATACATAACGGGTTAATTAGTGCCATGATGATCTCAATTTAGTTATGTCGACTCTCAATTTCATAACGAATAAATTTTTTAATTGAATAATCCATTCAAAGCTAAACAGGAAATTATTCTCCACAATTATTATAATGATATACAAAAAAAAATGAAAAATGTAGTTTTCCGATATAAAAATGCACAATTATTATTATTATTAATTCCATCAAATATCATTTTAATTTTTGATCCGCTTATGCATTTTTTTCATATTATTAATATTATTATTGTTTCATTTTGTGGTCTTTCATATCTGACTGTCTCTCTTTTTTGGTCTCTCTCTCATTTTAATGCATAATGAAATTAAGGAAATTAAATGAACATTATCCGATTTTTTTGCTGTTTTAATTTTAATTTTAATTTAATAATTTATGCAAGTTGCGACACACATTTAAATGGATCATGGTTCAAAATTGTCAACTGTTATAATGCCAAATGCACAAACAGACATATAAACTTTGGCTATTAGTGTAAAATGAAAAATAATGGGCTTTAATCAGCTTTGTCCCTTTTGAATTTGGTTTGTTATGTAAAAATGTAATAATGGGCATTTTTTAATGATTGTATTTAAATTCGTTAAGAAAAGGAGATTAGGAACAATAATTGGACATGGATTATGATGAAATGAGCTCAATTTGCAATTTAAACTAAAAAAAATTGCATTTTTCGTTAAAATTCATGTAAGCCCTTCAAATGAATGAAATAAAAATGAACAAACTCACAATCATCCAACCAAAATTAATACATGAAAATATTATTAAAATAATAAAGTATATCATTATTTTATAGTATCCTTCAAAAAATATGAATGAAATACGATAAGGATAGAAAAATTTGTTAAAAGAAAAATGGTTGAAACCTGTCCACAACACATTTTCCATCTCATAGCCTTCTCACTCTATCTTTATATTAATAATAATCATAAAAATAATGACAATTTACATAAAAACAACTTTTGCACAATGTTACATATTTTGTTGTCAGGGCACTTTTTTTTAAACGTAAATCTTACTCATACCATGCCATTTTAATACAGAGAGTTTTTTTTATCATTTTTTCATGTTTTTGTTGAATTGTGACAGATATTCAGAGTGTACACTCAATGCAACATAATGCCAATTTATATAAATAAATATGAAACAATGATAAGGTCCTTGTTGTTATAAAGTGCTTTGATAATGACATCATCATTGTAATAATCAGAATAAATAATGACAAAAATAAAATGAAAAAAATTGTCAAATATTATCATAATACTTGTAAAAATTTGTAACAATAATAATCGGAAAATTTTAACATAGGTTATTTTTATTATTTAAAATTGTCAGGTAGGGAGTTGGGACTGTCATACAAAAATATTTTTGATTGAGGGTGCTTTTGATTTAAACTCATTGAAAATTTATAAAAAATTGTATTTTTTGTACAAATTAAAGGTTGAGGTGACTTGATTGCCCTTCAAAGTATATTTTTTCACCTGAATTTTCATTTTTTGTTTGAGTCTTTTCAAATCTCCCTTATTTAAGGTCATGTCATCTGAATTGTTTCTCATGATCATCAAAGAGCTCAATGTCTGACAATTCATTCTAATCCTCCTTGTAAAATGTAAAGAAAATGCACAAAATACCAAATTATCCATAACAATTTTAAATGAAACAGAAAATCTTAAAAAAAACAAGCAATAAAAAAAATTCTCTTAAATTACCATAAAAATTGTACAAAAATTGATAAATGACCCATATACAATTATTTCCTTATTTTCCTTCTTATTATTCTCGTATTATCATGGCATACGTAAATGGGTAAATGCATACAAATTTCTTGGAAACACAAGAAAAAAAAAACAAATTCTTTTATAATGTTTTACAACAAAAACATTTTTTCACATTGAAGTACAGTACATTGAAAGACAAAATACCATAATAGAAATAAAACACATGGCTAATAAATTTTTGTCACAAAAGTATTAAATTGATGACAATCTCAATCATAAGATACACAAAAAAAAAAGTTATTTGAAAAACTTTTGTTGGACATCATTTCATGAAATAATAAAAAATATAAAAAAAAATATAAATTTGAGGAAACATTTTATTATTAGTCGCATTCAATTTAACTTTGAAATGAAAATAAATAAAGTACATGTAAAAAAAATTAAAAACGTGATATTGAACGATATACACGAGCGCATTTCTATGTAAAGATTTCGCAAATTTTATCAAAAATTTAACACTAAAATCAGTTTTCAATGATTGGCGACATTTTTTTAATGACCAGCGACACTTTTTGAATGATTGGCGACATTTTTAATGACTGGCGACATTTTTTTAATGATTGGTGACATTTTTTAAAATGATTGACGACAATTTTTTAATTATAGTCGACATTTTTTGAATGATTGGCGACATTTTTTAAAATGATTGGCGACAATTTTTTAATTATTGACGAAATTTTTTGAATGATTGGCGACATTTTTTAATGATAAGCCAAAGTTTTCAAATGATTGGCGGCATTTTTCAATGATTGGTGACATTAAAACAGATAGACGGACAGCATAACCGTCCACAATACCGTAATTTCCAAGAAATGCGTTAAAAATAAAATTAGAGTTAGAATTAAAATTAAAGGAATCATATTTAAAAACATAATAATAATATTTCATTGTTACATTGAAAATTAAAAAAAAAACATTATTTTTCGATTATTTTTGAATATGAAACTGTGTCATATTATTTGTATGTAATGTTTTATATTATTTTTTTAATGTTAAGTATTCTTGTAAAATTTCCAAACACAAAAAAAAATTGATGGATAATAAAAAAGCTTTATCACGACATTATTTTTTTTATTCCTATTTTTTGGGAGGTTGAGAGGTTTCTTTATTCAAAAATCCATCTATATAAATATTTCAGCGTCATAATCATGGTTATATTTTTTTATTTATATTTTTTATAACCACACACACACACACACTCACACACACACATCGCTCGAATGTAAATAATCAAAATATGTTTGCTTTATGACTTTTTTTTTGATAAATCCATTAAAAGTGTGTTTCTTTTATGATTATCTTTTTTTGCCTAGATTTTATGTTCTAATCGTTGTAACTTTTTTTTTATATTTTATTTGGTTTTGACATATTTTGACTGTTTTTTTCTACATAAAATGTGTGTGCACGTGTGTGTGTGTGTGTATTGGAGGGTTTATTTGACAAAAATGTATTATGACATGTATTTTAATGTTTTGATTATTATGTGTACTAAAGTTGAACATAATGACTGACACACAGTTAAAAGTGAAATGGCAAGTGATTTTATTGGGTCATAATCGACAATGGTTTTTACTTTTTATAGATAAATGGAAAAAGACTGAATGGGAAATTAATATCGTAGGATGAATGGAAAAATTACGACCAGCCAGGTGCATGGAATTTTTTTTTTTAAAACGACCTCCTTGACAAGTTCCTCAAAGACAAAATTTAATTCAAAATTCTGATTTTTTTTCAATTTTAAGACCTTAAAAAATCCATGATAGTTAAATTTTTGCTTCAAACAAATTCATGCCAAAAAAAAATTTATGATCACTTCACAAAACAATACTCAAAGTATCACTTCATGTAATTCAAAATATCACCAAAAAAAGAATTACTTTTCAAATAATGCCATACCAGGATCAAAACATTGTGTCAGTTTTCAAAAAAAAAAACACTTAACCAAAAATTTTAACAACAAAAATTTATTTTATTATAAATCACGCGCGAATTTATTTTCATTCATACATTCAATTTCATTCTCATTGCAATTTGTAACTTTTTTTTCTCTTTATTTAACTTTTCATCTGAAATTGTCTAAAAACAGTGTAAATTTGTTGTTCACGGCTCATGACAATGACATTAAACTCGTGATATTTGTTGTATTTTATGCTGATTCCACACAAAAAAAAATATTATACTTGTTCTTTATTATTATTATTGATTTTATATTTTACACAAAGATCTTGTAATAACAAAACGCGTTTATTTGTTGAATAACAGCTCATTTTTTTTAACACAAAATTTATCTTTCTTTTTATTATTTGGTACTTTATTTGCCTATTTTGAGTGTGTGTGTGTGTGTGTGTGTGTGTGCCTAATGGCTAAATATCTGATGTGTTTATTTATGATATTCAATGTTATTATCAGATCAGCCCCATTATTGGCTTGCACATTCAGACATTTAAGCAACAATTCTCAATTTCTTCCTCTACTCATCGAAAAGCGTAATTTAATTTTACAACTTTTCTATAAATAAATATCAGCTCATAGATTTTATTAAAGTGAGAGTACGTGTGTGTGTGTGTACATCGTACATTGAATGTAAAAAGAAAAGTTTTATACCCTGGGACATTTTATATTACATTATCATTTCTCAATGTATGCGTTATGTATTTTTTGAAAATGTTTTAATACGTTTTTGTGTGTTAGCTTGAAATGATATAATTCAATGATAAGGAATCGATGACAATTTTATATCTTTTTATGTGATGATTACAAGTACACACATACACACACACACATTTCATCTTGTAGATTTTATTTTATTTTATTTTATTTCATTTCATTTCTGAACGATTTGTGTTAAAAGTATTCAAAGCAATTTTATTAGTAATATTATTTGAGAGCCTCGAGATGTGCGTTGAGCTCGACATAAAATTCGATTTATTTTTCGTTGTTTATTTTCCTTGAATGGTCACAATTGAACATGATATCATTCTGAAAGTTGACACATCATTTCATTTTGTATTTTTTTTTTGGAAAATTTATTTCAGCTAATTTTCAAACCCTGAATATAGGAAAAAAATGTATTGAATCGAGAAAAATTTGGGGACATACAAGTGTCTTTTATGATAGTACTTTGATGAAATACATAAAGAGAGAAAGGAATATGTATGAATATTTTTTTTGAGGTCATTACTCAAGGGGTTGTGCTTTCAATGCATAAATTTTATAAGGATAATTATTGGAAAGAGGGTTTGTCTTTTGAAATAACCAGTAAAATTAGGTGGAGTGAATTTAATTTGCTGACAGATACAAAAATAAAATGTTATAAGTTTATGTTACAAGGGATGTTTCAATGACTTTGAATGCCACTAGATCACAAAAATAAAAATTGAAGACGAAATCGTTGAAAAATGATGAAATTTAAACCGATTTACATTCATTTAAGATGCATTCGTCAAGATACAGCGTAAATTTATCGGAAAATATTGCAATGGACAAAAAACCATATCAATATTCCATTTAAAAGACACACACACACACAATTTCATATCAAGTAGCTTATTGTAACACTAAAATAAAATTTGAGCACTTTCAATTGAGCTGCAGTTTAAATATGTGAAGTAATCAAAACCAAACAAAACAATTCTGTTGAAATTGGTACCTGTACGTTTTCATCCTATTAGAAAATAATCTGTTTTCATGTCTCTGCTAAAGTGTATCTTATAATTTTTTCATTGCACACATTGGTCGACATCTCACCACAAAATGCACATATGTGACATTATATCACATGTGTGAATCTGGATTATGTATCTCAATGGATTAGGTTGGATTAAATGTGATTATAAAGTGATTGTAAATTAATATGGTGCATGTTTTTACTTTGATTTAAATTTCCATTTTTTTCTTTACACTTTGTAGAGTTTAGTTTAAGGATTATTTATATAAAAGTGTAATTTACTGTTATAATAACCTTTAAATCCATCACTATCACAACATTCAGAATAATTTCAAAGTATAAAAAACGTTTAAAATAAACACAGTCTTTCAGTTGAAACCATAAAATGTTAAACCAAACCATAGCTATTTGAATTATAAATTTATTTCATTTACTTACACACAACAGCTTGTAAAACACACATATTTATATTAAATTTAACGCATTCATGAGACATTTACCGACCACTCATAAACAAATGTCTCATACTCATTTCAAACACACCTTCATCACTGATATATTTTAGTTTATTTCACCCTTGAGCCACAATAACGCCTCACCTGTGTTTGTACACTGTACACATATAAAGTCAATTTCATCGCTCTGGTACTTTTGTAATTATTATTACACACAATCAAATGTTATAATTATCAAATTTGTCAAGTGTTATTTCTTAAAGTGTCATAGACCGTATATTTGATGCTCATAAGTGTTCATTTCAAAAGTTCAAAAGGAAAATCATTTTGTGAACCGTTTAGTGTGATTACATATAAAATACCGTTCATTGTAAGGTGTCAGTAAATATGGGCAACAAACATTTATAATTTGATATTGGTGCAAGTGTGGTTTTGGGCAAATGTACAGTTCATTATTAATGTAAAAATGTGGCTTTTAACCGAATAATTATTTGCTTTTATGGTGCTTGGATTGCATTTAATGTGAAATTTTGATTCAAGGATTCAGTGAGAGAGAGCAAAACGAATGAGAAAGAAGAAAAGAAACGAAAATGAGAGAGAAATCGAATTAAGAGAGTAATTTTTGAAATACTTTTTCAAAGAAGGAGAAAGAGCAAAACGAGTAAAAGAAAAAAAGTGAGAGAAACGAAAATAAGATAGAAATCGAGTCTAGAGACCAAAAATTACTTTAAAATTTGAGAGTGAGAGAGAAATTGAATTGAGAGAGAAATTATTTTTGATCGAAAGAGAGAATATGAATATTATCACACCAAAAAATAACGAGTTAAATTTCACACGAGCAAAGAAAACCACCGCTTGACAATATCTATCAAATTTCAGCCAAAACCTTAAAAACCTCATCAATTTAATCGTCAAACAAATAATAAAAATTAAATTCACTTAATTATAATACAAAAATAAAAGAATATTAAGTTAAAAAAAAATAAAAAGTAATCCCAAAAGAAATTCATTTCAATTTAATTTTAAACGAAATTTTATAAAAATTCTAATTAAAACATGTTGCAAAAAAATAACATTTAAATACATTTAATATGATGATAGAAAATCTGAAGCGATGATAACACTGTTACAATGCATTTCATTCCAATTTTTTTCACATATTAAATGGAAAACAAAATTATTTTTATTTTATTTTATTTTATTCGCTTACAATTTTTATTATTTTTTTCATTTTCATGAATGTAAACGCGCCATTATTAACATTATTATATTTTGTTGTGAAACATTTAAATGAAACATTTTATATGAAAAAATTTGCATTTTGTGTCCGTTAGTGAATCGCACAACAAAAAATATTAAAACAAAAAAAAACATGAAAAACTTCTTAATTGATAAAAACCAGACAATTTACAGAAAAATTAAAATTTTCTCGTTTAATTTTTTTTCATATTAAGCTGGGAATGAACAATTTTCAACGTAACACAAAATCTCTCGTATAATGTTTGTTTGTTGTTTATAATTTTTTCATTCAATTTCACTCATTTCTACAACAATGTGTGTATAAAAAAAATAATTTTTTTCCTTTTAATTTTTTATACATATTTTAAATCGTGCAACTTTATGCTTCACATAAAATTAACGTGTTCTGGGAATATGACGATCATCACGATGATGCTGATGTTGCACTGATGCATTTTCATGAAAATTAAATGTAAGAGATATGTTAAGATATGTTAAGATAAAATAATATAAAATGAGATAAGAAAATATACACAAAGATTTCATTAGCAAGTGGAAAAATTGAATTAATGAGAATTTCATTAGAATTGATTGCATTTTCAGCTCGCTTGAGAATTCATTTCTCAAATGTGTGTGTGTGTGTGTGTTTGTGAATGTTTGTCTTTTAGTAGTATTATTATTTTAATCTACATTGTGTAATTTTGTTGCCTCATGCAATTTGTCTCTTGAGAAATTTGCAGTTCATTTATTGTTTGTTTCAGTCAATTAGTTTAACTTTATTTTCTGTTAAATGTTTATGAAAATGGAGAAAATTATTTGAGCTAATGGGAGATGAAATGGGAATTTAAGGAGAAAATTTGTTAAATTTAAATTGAAATTAAAAATTTTATGGATATTAAAAGCCTTTAGGTCTCAAATTTTACTTTTATTTGATTTGATGTAAAGCTTTACTTATTTTTATTTTTTTTTTTCTATTTTCAGGTGAGTTCCGATTTCAACACCTCAACTAGAGTTTAAAATAATGTGGATTGGAAGGCACATGACGTCTTATGTCTTATGATATAAATGTGAAACGTCTCAGGCTAAGTGATTTTTTTTTTTAAAAATGGCTTTTGACCGTGATCGTTTTTGCGACGAGAACTTACAGAGGAAAAAAATAAATTTAAATGAAATTATACGGTTTTGTTAGAAAAAAAAAATTTTTCATAAGTTTTAGGTTAAAAGCAGGGTATGTATTTTTCTGAGGGCAAATAATCGTATAAAAGTAATTCGGATTCCGATCGATAACAAATCATATGAGAGGCTTAGATAACCTCCTTTTGCCCCCACGTAATTCCGTCTCTTGGTAAAATTCATGTGAAGCAAAGCCTAGAGAATATTTCAAGCTTCAACTTTCCTGAAGTGTCCTTGTTTAATTAAAAAATACAAAATACATTTTTATGACCTCCAATGACGTCATATTAACAAAATTATGTCAAAAGTCAAATGACCTAAATCATGTTAACAAAATTCAATGAATTTCCTGAAAAACACCGTTATGTTTTTCAATTTTTACCATAATAATAGTAATCATTGTTCACACCCTTTTAGCAATTTTCTGAAAAAGTAACACAAATTTCCATACTCATGCATATGTCGTCATAGCCTCAACAATAATAACTATAAATAAACAATGAAACGCATTATAAGTAATTGACATTTTAAAAGAGGGCAGGGAATATCAAACAACAACCAGAAATGTAATAATCTAATATAAGGATATTAAAATTAATACTTTTGTATGCTTAATACTCGAGTCCAACATAAACTGCAAAAAAACGAGGAGGAAAAACAATCCTCTATTGTCATTAGTATTCAAAAGTTATACATTTTGAAATTAAATGAAATGAAATTTTTGTTGATATAATACATATTTTAGGTTATTATGATATTAGCAAACGGAACACGACAGGATGCGTTTATATGTATATTAACACATACTTATACGAATATGTAAATTTGTGTATCTTTAGTAATAAAATAATAGCAATAATTATTATTATTACGATATGAACGTCAAATATCAAGTCTATAAGTAATAATAACCAGTAATTTCACAGTGGATTATTAATTTTATTGTATGATTACTTTGTGTGTGTGTAAGTTCATCTCTTAAATGGTAGTTCAAATTTCAACATCATAATTCGTATACTTAATCAATGAATGTTTGCATTTTAAACGGAAATTTGGGGTAATGCGTTGATTAGAGATGGACTGCTTTGTATGAGGTTTTGAACCGGAAAAGTAATTTTATAACGACTTGTCTTTTGAGGCCATAATTGATGTTAAAAATATTTTCCTAAAAATCGATAATTTTGTAAATTTCATGTAATATTAGTTCAAAATAGAAATTTGATGCATTCCATGGATAATCAAATAAGTAATTAAGAGATGGAATTTAAATATTTACATAATCGATGAAATTCAAATGTAAATTTATTTATGAATAATCAATTATGTTATGATTAAGATTATGTTTGAAACCAATTTCGGATAAATTTTGACCTTTTCTTATGCCATCAAGCAAATAATGACCTATACATGACCTGTTTTCAAGGAAATTGCCCTTGCCTTTTTCCCTTAAATGGAGTGCACTGAAACTCAGTGCTCGCATTTCGACCTATAAGATCTTTTGAGCTACTCCTTACGAATGGATCTTCTCTTCAATACATCCAATTCGTTAAAGAATCTTAAGATTACTTTAGGATCTGTGTTAACTACAGTAAAGGGAGATGGAAAGCCCTCCCTGAAGTAGCGAATCCTCACTCTAGTCAATGCTTCACACTCACAAAGGATGTGCTTTGATATTTCATCCTCTTCTAGGCAGAGCCTGTAGGTGCTTGAATCACTCCTTCTTATTCTTTTAAGATGAATGCGCAAGAGGCAGTGTCCTGTTAGGAGACCCGTCAGTTTTCTGATGTCTTTTTTGTCCAATTGTAAGATCATTTCTGATCTTTTCTTTGAACAGTTCACGAACTCTTTGGAATGTGAAGATGCTGGTACGCTTTTATGGTATAATTTCAAGTATTTTTCCACCCATTCCGAGATGAGTTTCTTGAAATAGCTCAGACTTACTCCGCAAAAAAGGCTCAGGGCAAATAAATTTCCCTTCAGCTCCCTCCTGCCACCTACTAACATTGGCAGTTAGCTGAAACCTAATTCCGACTGGTTTACGATTAAGTGTGCATCAAATAAAATATTTGACATGATAATCGATTTTCATTCTCATCATAGACATTAAAATATCAAATCATTGTCATATAACCATTAAATTTTGATTCCAATTAAGCAGTAATTACATTTAACAACAATTTATAGGTAATACAATACCCTTACCAGTCATGTCATTATTCAATTATTTGATATCAGAATCTAATAAATTTCATTTAATAATTTTCAAAATTTCAATTCTATAGAATTGAAGAAGAAAAAGGAATTGGATAAGAAACTTTTATTGTTAAATTTAGTTCAATCTTCATTTAAATTCAATTAAAAAAATTTCTTATGTTTGTTCAATAAGATTTAATTTAGTTCAACACAATTCCTCAAGTTTAGTTTTATTTTAGAAATTTATTCCATATAAACAAAGCAATTAATATTTTATTTACTCTAAACAATAAGAAAATACAGGAGCGATATCTTACACAAACAAACAAAAAAATAACAAATTAATTGAAAAACTAAATAACTTGAGTCAGTTTTTGAGAGATTTCAAATTTGAATTCTACGGATAAATGTTTTGATTAAATAAATTACAAAAATAATAATAAGAAGTAAGATGAAAAAAAAAACTTTATCAATCATCGAGGAATGAGAATCAATACAAATTCAATCAATTTTCCATTTATTTAAATAAAGATTGATATCTTTTTCGTTCTCTCTCTTTTTTTTTTAAATGTAGAATCTTTTCTTTGTATTTTATTAATTCAATTCAATTGTATTATGTCTCGGTGTTATTCTTATAAATAAATGAACGAAAAATAATTGTTTTAAATTAAATTTAACAGACATCGAGTATAGCTTTCGTTGTTTTTTTTGTTGGCTTCCTGTTTTGTATTGTTTATTCTAAATGAAAATTGAAAGCTATACGATGAGTGTTTGGAAAATATTGATTTTTAAGATTGGATTTCATTATTCATATTTTTTTTAAAGATTAATTATTATAAACTAAAATTTGAAGCTGATTGAGCGATTTATGCAAAATACAAAATATTCATATGACGAACCGAGTCTTAGGACATGAATCTCGTTTAAGTTGGCATGACCTACCTAAATTTTTCCGGATTCTTGTGTCTGACCCATTGCCATTACATCAAAATTGAATATACTAAAATGCCCATTTTGCCTTGGCTTCGTCACAACAGTCACTGAAACAGCATATCAAAAAACTACATGTCCAGTGCCTAGAAACAAGACAAAGACATAGACATGAAAATTGTTCAAAAGTTTTACTCGAAATCCATTCCAGCAATAACCAACAAACGATACCCACTCTGTTTTGAGGATCGTTCATCAGTTATCACAGTATGATATCAAATTGAGTACCATTCAACGTAATTTTAGTGATACGGAAATTTACAAGTAGATTTTCAACATTATTTTTCACAAAGTTAGGCCGCGACAAATGGAAATCGAAAGTTTTGTCCTAATCCAATAAAATGTTAGATGGGGGGGGGCAAGAAAAAAAAAAAGTTCCACTCACAAATTATGTTTTTAAGGCAATTTCTTTGAAATAACAGACGTATAATTACTTACATTTGTAATTAATTGTCTTTTGAGAATGTTATTGGCAAAATTTTACAAAGAAATCATCAAATCGATCAATTTTGATTTTGGTGAGACTCAGAAATTAAAAAAATTTATTTTAAAAAATTTGACCGTTACAAATTTTCGATTTCAAAATTTTGCAAGAGGAATTTTAATTGGATTTTTTTGTTTATTTGGTTTTTTTCTGACTAATTTAACACAATAACGTAAATTTTACTTAAAAATTGTTTACATTTTCTAAAAAACATGAATTTTAAACTAAAAATCCGGTTCAAAAACAAATTTTTTATTTTTTTTTGCCCCTCGTCTTTTTTGACTTTTCAAAAGGGGCATCGGACAAAACTTTTAAAATTCATTTGTCGCGGCCTTACAAGAATTAAAAAAAATAGTAGAGAAAAGTAATAAAACTGATATCAAAAATTACTCCTGAGGGAAATTTTCAATTTCTGAATTACAAAAAAAAGATATAATTGAATTCCATGAAAAATCCATCATATCGATGTTAAAAATGGTGTTTCTGTGAAACAATTTAAAATTGTCAAGGAGATTTTTTTTTGTATTGATTTGAAACGAAACACTTTAAAACAAAACATTGTAAAGCTCAAAGTTAATTTAAAAAAATAACACAATTTTGTGAGGGAAAATTAAATCACGAGATAAAATCATCTAAAAAATACATGATACGTCTTAAATGTTAAAGAAGTAAAATAAACCACAAGGACTTTTTAAAGTAATTTTCTTTTCTTCTCCGTTTTTTTTTGCTGTTGCCATATTAAAACAAAATCGAACAAGGCAATTCTCCTTGAAGAAAACTCATAAAAAAAGGAAATATTCTTATAGCCATTTTAAATGGAAACTATGTACACAAGTTTGTACTTGTTCAAATATAGATAAAATTATCGTAACTGAGATAACCAGACACCCTGATGACAATGAAGTATTCATTTAACAAACAACGTCCTTATGTTATAGTAAAAGTTGATGATGATGATGAACATATAAAGTGTATTAGTCTCTCCAGGCATAACCTCAAATTATTTCAAGATTTCAAGTGGGATTCCATATAATTTACCTTCGTTTAAAGGACATGCAAGAAAATTATGTCACAAACAACAAGTACCTCTTATGTGTTTGGTTTTTGATCACCTACACATTTTGTAACACTTAATTCGTACTCATGGAATATGGTTGGAATTTGAAGAATATCTCATTGTAAAAGTATCATGTTGAAGATCCATTTGCACGAGAATTGAATAGAAAAAAAAAATTAGAACGTGATCATGAACGACATATACGAGCGCATTTCAATGCATATTTTCCACCAAATTTTATAAACAATGTCTGACCGAACTAAAATTACAGACCGAAAAGAAATCTATAAATTTGAGTTTAACCGTTTTTTACGTTAAAATATCGTTTTTATCGTTTTTTTAAATTTTATATCGTTTTTGAGTTAGTCGGCCATTTTGAGTATGTCGACCATATTGGTCAGGCGAAATTTTTTCAAGGATTTGCGACATTTTTTAATGATTGCCGACATTTTTTCAATGATTGGGGACAATTTTTAATGATTAATGACTAAAAAACATAATTAAGTGCATTAAGCTTTCATTTCCTTGAAAATTTGATTCAAAAATCATCATCAAATATGTCAATTAGTATCCCAACTCCCATAAAATGTCTCACATACAATCAAAACGGTCTCAAAAGTGTATTTAAATTTAGGAAACGTATCATCATTGAAACAGACCACACATAAAATTGAAGAATTTTTATTACAATTTTCCTTATTATTCCACATTGTTTGACTTGCAATGTAACCCAAATAAAGATAAAAAAATAATCATAAAAAAATACATAAATAAAATTTAATAAGACAGGTGATTTGTTCTGACTGATGTCATCACTCATTATCAGTGTGACATACATACAAGTAGTGACAAAAATAAAATTGATAATGACAATATTTTTTTTTATAATATCATCTTAAATTATACAAATTTTAGAAAATTTTTTCTATTCATCAAATATTCTTTTTTTTGTTCACCGCTCTCATTGAATCTTAAGATTTTATCACCACATTTTTTTTTTTTTTTAATTTTCCTTTTTTTAGTCTCATTTCAGATAAAATAATAATAATTTATATAGAAAATTTCTTGTACAGATAATTCTTTTAAATGGAGGGATATGCCAAAAGGATAAGTGCTTGATAAATGAGTTGTGTGATAAAAAATTTATTTAATAAAAAAAAAAAGTGTGCTTGTGTCTTTCACAAATTGTATCATTTAAGTGGGGTTTTGTACATTTCTAGTGAAAATTGAAAAAAAAATTGAAAAAGTACAAAAAAGAAACATAAAAAATGGAAAATTAATGTGAAATTGATACTTGTTTTATTAAAATAAAATTTTATTATCTCAAAATCTTATTCACAAGATCAACATTCCGTGAGATAACAAGACAAGGGACAAAAAAAGGGATTCATTAATTTGTATAAGACGAAGGATGAAAAAAAAACTGCTAATGATTGAAAATGGTATTCATATGCTTGAAATAAAAGAGAGTGTGCTTGAAAATCTGATGTGAATGAAAATCCCTATGCAAAATTTTTGATTGAGTACTTTGATAAGCAAGATTAATTATTCCTTATAGAAATTTTTTACTTTTCTTATCATCAGCATGTTTCATTTTAATGTGAGATTCTCAAATGAAAAAATATTTGCTGAAAATTTATTTTTTCTTTTAAATTTCTATAAAAGTAGCATGGCAATAAACTAGAATAAATAGCAGCAAATTGCAGTTTTATATAAAATTTTTTTTTTTTCGAACAAAAGTCACATACAATAAAAATAAAAATAATTTTCCTGTACAATGAGAATTAAAGGAAGAAAAATGTTTATTTGGATAGCAATAAAAAAAAAATAAAATAAAGATCAGTAAGAAAAACAAACAAATTATTTACAATTAATGCAACCATTAAACTGAGCTTGTGTTCCGGTCACTTTTCAGTATGGTGCATTTTTTTCATTTTTTTTTTGTGCAATTCACTGAAACTTGTTGGTGTGTATTTGAGTTTTTTTTTTAATGAAAAAAAGTTACTTTTTAATTTTTTTGTTTGAAAAAATATAAAAATATAAGAAAGAATAAAATTTCTAGACGTTTAAGTGTAAATACACTCAGACGTTCATTAAATAATGAGCTTGAACAAACATAAGACGAGGAAAAAAATTTCTCATTTATCATTTAATAACATTAAAAAAATGAAAGTTAATGCAATTTAAAATTTTAAGGAAAGGAATTTAATTGTGTTGAATGAAAGTGCATTTTTTAACCAAGTGTTTTTTCATTTTAGTTTTAAGATTGGACTCCAGGGCCTCTAAGGTCTGAAAAACAGTTAAAAACGGTTAAAAATTTTTAAAAATTGTTAATCTGTTTTGTTAGATGAAAAAGTTTACTGAAATGAACTTTAACTCATTGGCTCTGAGATGTGGTTCAGGGATTGGGCTCAGGAAGTGCGCTCAGAGATTAAGCTCCAAAGCCTGAAAACGGACGAAAGCCCAAAATGTCCGATTTTTTAAAATTTTTTTCAAAATGGCAGACTTTTTTTTCAAAATATTTCAAAATTGCTATTATTTTCAAAAAAAATCAAAATAGCGTTTTTTTTAAATGACGGTTATTTTCAAAATGGCGCTTTTTTTCTCACTTAAGCTCTATTTCTCATTTGAACGATGTCTCTTTTAATCTCCCTCTTTCTCGTTACCTCTCTTCTTTCTTTCCTAATGGTTTTTCAAATCTTAATCCAGAGAAAACCGAAATAATATTAACTTGATCCAAAAATATCAAAAAAGCTCCATTTCCCGCATAGAGGCTGTAAATTTCGAATCAGGTCGTATCAGTGATGTCTCATAATCTCCTCCCTCGTTAAGCGATTCAAACTTCAAATCGTCATAATTTCATGTTTAAATTAAAATTATTTTTCCTTGTCCAAACAATCATTGAGTCAAACACAAGATTTTTCTTAATGACAACATTTTATATTTTCTTTTGTCTCATTCATTTCAATATTGCATTTTTCCTTTACATTTTCATATAAAATTTTTTGCTTGAAAATTTCATTCGATCATTCACAGAAACAGAAACAATAATTCAAGATTAAATTTTATGCCTTGCAGCTACAATATCACCATGTTATCATAAAAATATAATAATACGAGAAGAATAATAAAAAAAATTATAAACATTCAGCTTAAAATGGATCAGTTTCAAGTGTTATTATTTCTTTAATTTATATTGCAATTGCTCTTTTTCTTTTTTTTATATAAAACATTGCAATTTTATATGACATTTGAGCACATTTGGTCTTTTAAAGGCCCTGACATGTAAATAAATAATAATATTTTTGAGTTATTTTCGTATGAGATTTTCATATGACATTGTTATGAGTTTTATTCTGAGAACTACGAGGACTGGATTAAATTTTCAACTTTCATGCTCATTAATCATAAAATTATTTGCTTTTCTGTCTCTTAAATTAAAGTAATGAGATGAAATTTATGAGAGTAGCAATGTATGAAGCCGATGTGCTCTATATTGTATGTGGATTTTTTATTTTAAGTTTATTTTAAAAGAATTTCATAAGGATAAAAGGATAACGATGTTGCATGAAGAGGATAAGGAACTTTTAAGACAGATTTCATATTTATTTATTTTTTTTTTTGCAACAATTTTAAGTAGAAGCATGAAATTCAAGTGGATGTGAAAAAATTTCAATTTTGATTTAAATGAATAAAATTTGCATTCAGGACAATTATTGCTCTTTAACTCAAAATTGAACATGACTTTGACTTGAAATCTTCTTGGAATTCGAATAATTTCCTCAAATCTGCTAGTAATCTTGTGCAAAATTCATAACACAATTGAAATTTGATTTTGTAACATGAAACCTTTCTCTATACATTATAAAATAATGGTAAAAGGATTCAAAGATACAAGAAAAACATTATCTTTTAAAGGAGATAAAATACAAGGATTTTGATAGTAAACAACATTTAATGGATGACATAATCTCTCCTTTTACCAGGGCATTGTATTAAATGAACATTAGAAATTTATTTTTTTAAATCGACTTTCTTTCTTCAATAAATTTTTAGTTTAAAATTTCATATTAAAATTAAATTTTACTATAAAATGACGTTAAAATCATAACAATTACACATCTGAGCCTGATTTTTGATTACGATTGATCAAAAAAAGCTTTAAAAGTTAAAATTTTCAATACATTTAAACACAAATCACTTCAATAATGGTTACATTTTATTTTTTGAAAATGAAAATAATAACAAAAAAAAATCCAGATGAACAAGAAAAATTACTATTTCTTTTACATGAATGTCCCTTATGGCATTTTTTTCTTCAGTGTAATATTATAAACTTTCTGCTTAAGCCTACACTTTTTTTGTTATTATTTTTATTATTATTTCGATGTCGCATAAAGAGATTCTCTTAGAAATCTATAAAGTACAGTGTAACATGAATCTACTCTTAATATTTATTATGTTTTCTCTTTTTTTTTACTGTTACAGTAAAAAGCTAAAAAATTTTTTATAGAAATAGTGTGACAAATAAAACAGAATAGTTTCATCGACTTTAGGGACCTAAAATGTATGTAAAAAGAAAACAAAAATGCATTGAATTTCAAAGTGTATATTAAAATATGAGAAAAAAAAACGTAAAATAAAAATACGAGAACTCACATTGACAACAATGTCCCACAGGCCAAGACACTTCTTTTATAGCTCTGCTGTTAAATGATTTTGCAAAGAATGTTGAAATTGTTAAAGAATTTTCATGGTTTCATATTAAATTTTATTATGACTATGAATTTAATGAAAAATACATTTATCGAAAAATATAATATCAGATAGGAAAATAAAAATAACATTTTGATTGAAAGGTGTATAAATAAAAATAATTTTTGATAACGACATGATGCATACACACAAAAAAAATACATTAACTCACAGTGAATAAAATACGTGAGTGAATTTTGATCACTTGTGTCATTTGTGATATTCGTCTAATGTTCAATTTTATCAGGGAAATCGACATCTTAATGTGTGTGTGTGTGTGTGTGTGTGTGTGTAAAGTCATCATTGTAATCAAGATTTTTTTCTCATTTTTTTCATATCATTTAATATTCATTGATATGTGAGTTTACTTTTTACATACCAAATTATGATGTTAAAAAAAAATAACGGAAAATGTATATTGAATGATAAATATTAATGTCATTTGAATGAGGTACTGAGAAACTGAAACTTGTGTCATTATGTGTTCTATTTATGGAAATGTCATTACTAATTTCGTTATCGATATTGAACGTGAATCGTTATCAATCTCAAGTTCTCTATGACAATTTTCGTTCCAAATCAGCTTAATAAGGTTTTTTTAAGGGAATACCATGGACCATGAAACATTGCGAGTAAAATAAGGCAGAAGAAAGCAAAATTCAGACAATTTCCATTACAATGATCGTTTTTTTCAATAAATACACTGAATTCAAAGCATTTTATTCGAATTTTGTATTCAAATACCATAATTTCATGGTATATTACCATACTATGGTACCAAAGTGATACCTGTCGATGTCATTAACTGAAACTCGATACCTTTTATTTTTAAACCCTGAAATTTAACATTTCCTTATATTTTTCTCTCCTTTCATATTTTAACTAATAAAACATCAAATTACCAACTAAATAAATAACAACCCAAACTTAAATACACCCACATTCCCTTTTTGATATGAAATCACATGAACGAAAAAAAATAATAACAATTTTATCAAATATTCTTATAACAAAATGACTTAGAAACAGACAGCAGCAGTGTTTTCATATTCATATTATAATATTTGAATATAAATAAAAAAAAAACCAATAAAAAATATAACGATAAAATACGTACTTTACGTACGACGTACACAGAGAAATAAAAATCTGTTTTCTATATTTAATAATGATGATAAATTCATATAAAACAGACTTTACTCAAATATATGATAAAATAATAATATTTGAATCAACAATGTTAAAATACATATTCAAAGGCAATGAGGTGTATTTTTTTATTGGAATTTCATTTCAAGTGATGGTTAATATTGGATTTTTTGTTGGAATTTGATTTCATTTTGTTTTTTTCAAGTAATTTTGCTTGAAAGGAGATTAAGCAGAAAATTTTAGAGGAAAAAAAATGGAAAAGTTCATAATAAAAAGAAAAATAATATTTAACCTAGAAAAGTAGCTTAATTCTCTTCATAAAAATAAAATAGACAAAAATATGTTTAACCAATATGTTTTCTTTCAATAAAATGATAACAGAACACACACACATTTAATATTAATACAAATTTCTTCTTCACTTGAACATTAATATAAAAGAAAAAGAAGGATATAATAAAAATGAGACTAAATATAAATTTTTCTTAAGATACACATTCATAAGGTAATAAAAATACAATTTATTATGACAGAATTCGGCCAATACCATGTACTCACCTGTGTTATATTATTATTTGTATCGACATCGTATTTTATGTAATTTTTCTCGTCTTACACTTAAAGCTCATGAAAATGATAATAAAAAAAAAGAAGAAACAGAAAGACATAAACGAAAAATACGGACAGTTTTGTTTTTACCAAAAAGAAAAAATGATATTACATGAAACAAAATTGCCTTTTTCCTGTCGTTTTTTCGGCTTTTTACTTACTACAAAGCAGGGTGGTTTTACCTTTCGAACAAGTAATAAATTTAAATGTCAAAATATACAATGTAATAAAAGTTTGTAAAATATTCATAAATTAATTTTTTTTTATCTCCTTTACAGAACTTATGATAATTTATATATTTTTTATTTAAGATGTGATATTATTAAAAAGTTTTCATTTTATTTTTTGAAATTGTTTTACTTTTCGTGTGTAATTTAATACGTATTTTTAGGGATGTTAAATTAATACAGTTTATTATAATTGATTATTTAATCTTATGTTAATATTTTTTAAAGTCACGCTTAGTTATGGTTTTTTTTGATAGAAGTTAAAGTAAAAGTAAAGAAGATTCTCAATTACATGAGAGATTATGATGATCGTGATTAGAGGAATGTAAACCCACCTTAGCCACGATTTTACAAGGCCTTTTATGGGTTGTCTCATAACATACCATTAGTTGAATTTAATTAAAAGTAAGCCGTTGGACTAATTTGTCAATTGAAATTGAAGATTTTTATAAGATAGATAGATTGTCAGAAGACTATACTCATCCAAGCCTCAAAGGCTTATTATGTAGGTGTAATAAATTGCACACTGTATTATCATCATTCAACCTGTACTTTGTTCAGCAAATAAGATAATGATATCATATTCGTGTACCCTGTAAGCTTTTCAAATTCCGTATTCCTCTTTCACAATTCTAATACCCCTAAAAAAATTAAAAATCTTTTTCAGCTCAATATTTCTGAATTCAAGTGGGTTCATTATACCATTAGGGCATTGAAACTCTTTATATCTAACTGCCCTCAGACCTTCACAGTAGCACAGTATATGCATTGCTATTTCGTCATCATCATTACATATCCTACATTCTCCTGAATTGAACTGGTATTAAACCCAAGCATGTCCTGTCAAAATCGCTATTAATATTCTTACCTGAACAGAGCTGACTTGTCAGTCATTTCATTATCTGCTATGTTAGCATGTCCTGGAACACAGAATAGTTTTACAACATTAAGCTCCCCCAATTTATTCAGAATCATGAAACATTCTTATACAAGTTTAGAGGAAATTTTACAGTTCTTAATTGCATTCAAAGCTGCCTCACTATCTGAAAGAATGAAGATTTGCTTATTGACACTTTTATCATCTAACATAGCTTGGGCTGCCATTTCAATTGCAAATAGTTTTGATTGAAATACTGTAACATTTTTACCTAAGTTTTTAGATATTCTTTTATTGGTCACTGCTTTGTAAGCTTCAAAACCAGCATTTTCTATCTTAGATCCATCTGTATATCACTAGATTGCATTTTCTGGTATATTTTCTATAATATTAGTTACATACAAGCAAAACAGCTTGGTATTTGTATAGTGAAACTTCTTTAAAAAATATAATTTTGGAATTATGGAGTCTGGTAACCCTTTTTCATATCGTAACCAGATTTTTATAAGAACCAGGCGTTTCCATTTGAAATTAATAGTTTTTTGTTAAAATACCAGGCGATTTCACTTAATTATTTTTTTAATTTCGAACAATATTAATAAAAAAAATAACCTAATTCTAAATAAGCAAATTAAACGTTTGCATAAAATGAACTCAATCATCTAATTCTCTAACGTACACTAAAATTTGAATAAATAACATTAAAATATAATTATAATTCCTATATCAAAAAAGCATTATCGATCATAAAATTCATATGTATATTTTTCCCTCACATAATATAATTATCGCTAAATTATAACATGTTCGTGTTATTTTTTAACTTTTGTATTTATTTTCATTTTATTATCGTATATTTTTTCTTCCTCCTTTTTTCCATATTTATATTCATTATGATGATCAACAACAATAATAGTAATATATTTACTTGAAATGATAAATCATTATCATTTATTTTATTATTCAGTCCAACATTCGATGCTATTGTTTTAATAATATCACACATGAAAAATGTAAAATTTATTTATTTATTATTATTATTTTTAAATGAATAAATGTGGTTCATGACAATGATTTTTAAATGAATAATAATAATAATAAATAAATTTATTGATATTACACACACATTAACATACACACACATTCACATACACACACATATATGCATATGAATTAAAATACCAAAAAATAATATTTTCAATTTATATTAAATTGACCGTTAATTAAATTGATTACTGTTTCCATTGGAATTGGTATATGAAAATGTAAATGTGTGTTTTTTTATTTTATTTTCAATTATTAAAAAATAATAATCATATTTTTTTTATTTTCTTGTTTTCTTTTAAATTAAAATTAATTTAAAAAAAAATATTACAATTTTTTTCTGTGAAAATGAAGATTAATGTGAATTTTTTTGTATTATTTTACATTATTTTATTGATTTAAATAAAAATTTATCACTAGTAAAATCATGGGGTATTAAAATTTCCTTTCAATAAATTAACTTTCATCAATAAGAGTTCGTTTCATGTTATTTGTATCATTTTACAAAACAAATTTCATGTTTATAAACAAAGTAATTACCGAAAATCCCATAAGGAATTATAAACTTGAATGTAAATTTAAATTCAAATAAGTTTAAAAGGTAATTAAAGTTCAAATACATTTAAACTCAAATATTGATACATGATACAAAAAGTAATCGGCTTAAAATTGCATACTGTTTAATATTATTATTTGAATGTTTATTTGTTTGGTTTTTGTCGAAAAACTTACTTCAATTTAATTAAATATTCTTGAGATGCATTTGTGTAAAATCATCATTCGAATATCATATTGACATTTATTTTTCTTGATTTTATTTGTGAAAGGATTTGTAAGCAAATTCAAGTCAATAAAATTTTTTTTTTTGAATCCAAGAAGGAAAATCAAATAATATAATGTAATATTATTATAAAGAACAGATTTGGAATATTACATGGATACAATTCACAGACATTTTCTCTCTCTTCTTTTTTTATTATATTATATTTTTTTATACACACACACACACAATTTTATAATCCCTTCAGTATTAAATACATATATATTTTGTTATTTGTTGGCATACAACATACAATAACTTGTATCATAATGCGTATAAAATTCAGAGGAAAAATCTGCAAAATATTACAATCACACACATAGAAATTTTTGTTGTATGATATTAAAAAATATTGAGTATTCAATGTTGGTGTCATGTATATAATGGTATGGATATCAATAAAGGCGCTTGTAAACGTGATGTTTTGATTTGGATTTAAAAGATATACCTTTAACTTGATTCAACTGAATTTGTATATTTGTACAAGTGTATATTTTATTAGTGTATGACATTTCTACCGAATTCAGTTCAAAGTCAGTATAAATTTTTTTTCCTGTAAAAGTATTTTGAATATTTAAAGGTGATTTTAGGAATGTGTTGAAATTTCCTGCGAAATTAGACGTTGCTTCGTTAAAATTTCAATGTTTCCTTGGTTTTTTACAATATTTTCGTGGAAATGATTTTGATCGTTTGAAAATCGATTTATCTGGAGAGCTTTTTCAGTTTACATCGATACGTCCAATTATAAATGATTGGAATTATAAATTATAAATTATAAGTTATCTAGAAAGCTTTATGGATTAACATCGATAATGCACTTTTTAAATTCATTCCACCTGAATTTCATCTTTTTCTCTAAATTTCAATGCAAAAAATGTTTCATGTAAAGCAAATCACACTTATTCGTGCATAAATTTTAATACGTCAGATTTTTTTTAATAAAATGGGTATCTTCCGTAACCAAAATTTAAGCACCATACAGCTTGAGGCTTATCTGTAAAATTCAATAAAATACATTAGTTCACCTATAAGTGACATTTATTCCTTTTCAGTGTTTTTTCAATATTCAAAACAAAAAAAGAAGAAGAAGAAAGTGTGTAATAAAAAAATCTTGTACAAAACATTTTGACATTAACAAATGTCACACACCACTTCAAAAAAGTGGAATAGAACCGAAAAGTTTTTTACGTTTCATTCCCATATCAGAGCATGACAATTCTTATTAAGGATGACATATTTCACAAAAATAGTGATATGACTACTCACACACATAAAAATATACAATTTATTTACATATTTTATACGAGTCAGAGTAAAAATAAAGCAATAAAAAGCAAAAGAAGACAATATCCTTTCACATGCGAGAACATCTGTTGTCCTCAAAATTGATTCATATAAAAATGTATCAAATAACACACATATAAAAAGGAATGTTTTATGCCTCGAGCTTTACATACTTATGACAAGGAACACATTTGTGTAAATATAGGAAAAAAAACTAGAAAAAAAAATTCACTATATTTAAATGAATACGAAAAAGTTGTAATGCGTAACTTTTGCAACCCAAACTATGTTAAGTTTTGGAGTTTTTCGGTGATATTGACTTGAAAATTCCATTTAAAATTCCATGTTTTTGATACCTGAATTTTTTGAATTGTATTTAGATTAAGGGCATATTTCTTACATTTTTTTTTGATATCTATTCAAAATAAAGTGTTTTATATTGTTTTGCAGACTGTTCTCTATTCAATGATTCAAAAAGTAAAAAAAAGGTTTGAAGTGTTTGACATGTGAATCGAAAAACTTCTTCTTTTCCTATTCATTTCATTTTGATATGAGTTTATCAATGTTTTATGATAAAATGGATTCGATTCAATTCAATTCAATTAAAATGAAATGAGATATCTCACAAAATTGATCTAATTTGCTGTTATTTTGGTTTAAATGCTCGAATTCGGTTAAATTTCCTCAAAATTTCATTTGATAATTAAATTTAAAGAAAATTAGTGAGATCATCAAAATTTTAAAATGATTCACCTAAACAAACATGTATCACATTCAAACACATTTCAATTGATGCCCCCAAGACCCAAATAAATATTTTGATAATTTTAAACACTAACAAACGGTTTTTAAACATCCCACACATTGCCTTAAACGTCGTACACAAAACACTTGACTTCTATTATGAATGTTATTGCATTTAAATCGAAGTCGTTTTCCGTAGATAAAATGTAAAAGTTATTCAAAAACTTTAAGATATTGTTCTTGGTTCTTTTATTTATAATAAAGTCTATATTTAATTTTTCCTCCTTTTTAATGTATCATGAAATGTATGAGAAGTTTCACACCATATGTTTAATGTATGGGGCGGATGTGTGTGTGTGTTAGTGTATTTGAAAGAGAATAAGTTTTTCAATTTTGTGGGTCAAAAGTTTTTCAAAAGAATATATTTTGATGTTATTTCAAAGATGATTGTTTCGTATGATGGAAATTTATGAAGATGTTTTCCTTTTAATACAATAAAAATTCAAAAAGTTTGAAAAGATTTGAGGGGAGGTAATTTTACTAAAAGTTAATTTTATTTTATTTTGGAAGATAATATTTTTTTTTTTATTAAATAAAGTTGAAAATTAGTTTTATTTGTATTTCTGGAGGGCAATTTGTGTTAAATTCAAATACGATACGATTTTCGCTGCTCCTTCTCATTGATGCCAAGCTACGTTACTGTTAGCTCTCAATTCTCTTAGAATTGGCAACACTTACCATTAAAATTTAATGAGTTACGAAGAAAAATTGAAAAAAAAAATTATATTTCAATTAAATTTTGTTCATTAACCACAATTTTACATAAAAACATTTATCAAATTTCAACCGCCACATTTCAAATCCAACAAGTTTTTCAACAATTTTTGATACAAAGTCTTAATTTCGTCTTTATAACATGTAAAAATTTATGAAAAATTAGCATTAAACAACATTAAACTTCAAATTAAGATGCCTTCGTACCAAGAAATGTAATAATAATAATAATAATTTTTCTTTATACAAAATCCTTTTATAATCCCTAATTTAATAAAATATATTCCATGACATGTCTGGGATTCAAAAGTGTTAAATAAAAAAAAAAGAAATGAAACACCATCATTTCGTCTTCTTCTTTTAATAATTTCTCTCTAAATTTTGTTTGGTGTAAACAACAAAACTTTTATTCAATGTGTATGTGTTTAATAAAATTTTCCTTTTTCCTGTGAAACATTTTAAGAGCAACACATTAAATTTTTTTGAATCCCTTTTTTTTATTTTACTCCTTTCTTTGCAGTTACAAATAAAATAAAATGAACAGAAGAAATGAGTTTGTAAATTAAATTTAATAAAAATAATTATAAAAATTCTTTCTTTGGATGACGGAGATGAAAAAACAAATCACAAACACATTTTATTGCGTAAACGATTTTACTTCTAGGCACTTGAAGGGATGAAAGTAAGACGTCAATTAACACTTTTTATGAACAATTTTTGGTGGTGCTTTCATCTTTTTCTTTTTTTTTGAATTCACTGTAATCATATCAAATTATTATTTTATAATTTATTTTGAATTTTAATGGAACACATTAAAATAAATTCATTATTATAACGAAGATTGATGTCTGTGTGGGGTGTGGGATTATTTTGCAGTTATAAAATCCTGTGAAGAGTAATCATGAGTAATAAAAATATTTTTATGTTTCTAAGACAATTAAGATTGAAAATTATACACAGGCAGAAATTTTGCACTGAATCTTATTACAAAATTAAGACCAAATTTGAGATATCGAATAAAATGTGTGCATTTTTGTAATTTTATTCAAAAACAACGTCTTATAGTTTCAAAAGAATCTTAACTAATTTTATTTAATTATTTTTCTATTTTCAGGTGAGTTCAAGCAGATGCCAAAATAATTGTCTTAATATCATCTTGACATGTAACTATAAAAAAATATATTTGTTGTTTTTCACTTTTTAGTGCATTTCGTAAGAAAAAATTCACTATTACAGATGCGACGGTTTGGCCGCCGTCACTCTGTCCCACATTTAGCTCCATAACTCCGAAATGGTCCATCGAAGCAAGATCGTTCATTAGTTTTGAGATTGGGCTCTTGGATAGGGCTCCAGAACCTGCAGACCGTAAAACCGTTAAAAAACGGTCAAAATTTTTAAAAATTGCTTAATATTTTTGTTCAATGGAGGAGTTTACTTAAATGAATTATAACTTATTAGCTTTGAGATTGGGTTCCAGAGACTCCAAAGCCTGAAAACGGCCAAAAGCCCAAAATCTTAAATCTTATAAAAAGCATTTTTATAAAAAGAATAAATTTTTATATTTTCATAAGAAGGTGTGACTTGTACATTAGGCCAATGAGGGTTAATTTTCAATGAAACATCTTCCGTTAACTTTCATTTTGAATGAAAAATTTCTCTTTAAAAAAAATACCTTAATTAATTTATACCGAAAAAGGACTTTAAAAAATCTTATCATTTTCCATAATGAGATCAAAAAATAATTTTTTTGCCCCTTAATCTCATTTTACTTGAAAAATTAAATAACC
This sequence comes from Culicoides sonorensis, assembly GCA_900002565.1. Classification (NCBI taxonomy): domain Eukaryota; kingdom Metazoa; phylum Arthropoda; class Insecta; order Diptera; family Ceratopogonidae; genus Culicoides; species Culicoides sonorensis. The sequence goes on from LN483871.1 coordinate 55,833, forward strand.
AACTAAAAAGATTATGCATCATCATTAAGAGTCAGACAGAGAGAGAGGGAGAAAAAAAAATCATCAGATAAAGGATTTTATTTTAAGTGTCCAATTATTTACTTAAATTCATAAAACGTGTATAATATAAAAAGATATTGTAAAAACTAGTAAGATAGTCATAAAATTTAATTTAATTTTTTCATTTTTGGATTATTATTATACAAGAAAATGAGTTTTCATGACAGTTTTTTTCTCATACAACAGGAAATGTTATCATAGGAAAAAAGAAATTAAGCTTGATAGCATGTCAGATACTGAGATAAATCTACTCTGAAATACTTTTCTCACACATAATTTTATATATTCTTGAAAAGTTTTTCTTTAAGGAAGAATTTTTTCCTTAATATAATAATAAGTTGACATCATATCGTTCTCCCTACTTATTATGAGTAATGTATGTTTCGTTATGTGCATGGATGTGTGTGTGTGTGTGAGGATGATTTTGTGCAAAGAAACATCCAAAAAGTTTTATTAGTTTATAAAACTTTTGGTCTAGCAGCCAATCTTGAGCAATAAGCTGTTGTGTGTGAATGCAAGTCTATGCCTCTTATTATTTTTTTTTTATTTTACTTAAATATAAAATCAATGGAAGATAAACTAAACCACAATATTATACCACACATACTTACTTAGTCTAGTTAAGCCACATCTATCCATCTATCGTTATATCATACATGCAAGGAAAGTGTGATGCCATTTATTGTTCAAGAAGTTGAATTGATTTCTATCAAGTTTAGTGTTATTTTCCTCATCTCCCAATATTATTAGTTGATTCGTCTGAAACAAAAACAAAAAAACACAAAAACTCTGAAAATGCATTGAAGTATAAGAGCAGGATAATGCCACATTTAATCGATAAACTATTTAAGAAAAAGACGAAGAAGAAAAAGTTATTTTTTTATACCAGTCGTTTCCACTTCACATGATTTATTATTTAGGTTAAAGTTTTTCTTTTCTAATTTTCTCGTATCACAAGAATATTTTATGAAATTGGAAAATTATTTTATCGTAATTTGTTCTTAGAAGACGTTTACTAGAAATATTCAGTGGAGTATGAAAAAAATACTATTTTCGTAAAACAAATATTTGAATGTTTTTTCAAACAAATGCACATTCAAAATTGATTTTGAAAACTTAAACTTAAAGAATAAATTTAATTTGAAAAGTAAATTTTGCATGAGATCGAAATTTTTTTGATCATTTTCATATACCTCATTTTGTAGATCATCTAAGAATTCTTATAAAGGGCTTGAATTGAGGGCCCTGATGCTGACCATCTGTGTCATTGCCATGTTGAAAATGGCCAAATTTTGAAAAATTTATATCAAAGAAAATCAAAATACCAAGAATTCGTCTGTGGAAAACAAAACACCTATGATAGAAAAATTAACATAACACGGTTTAAATTCTTGTTACAAAGCCACATCAAAAAAAAGTGATCATTAAAATTTGACATTTAAAATCAAAATTTCCTTGAAAACCCATTTTTCATTTTAAATGTCATATTTTTAAGAAAAAAAAAGTATTTAAGGAAAAAAAATTATTGATACCCAATTGATCATCATCGTTTACTTGTCTTATACAAGAAAATCCATTACATTGTTTCAAACTACATAGCACCATATTTTAAACAAAGCCTGGATTAATAACATATTGTAAACGATTAAATGGAACACAATGCAACTCATTCTACGATAAAACATTTTCACATGTTCATTCATAGAAGCGAGAGACAAGACGATAGACACAATTCATGCATGCAACTTATTGTCATTCATATGAGTGAGCACACACACACTGAGACGATTTATCTATGGAATTTATTGAAAGGAAGATAAATTAATGTGAGTGATATATTGATGTTGTGATATACAAACAGAAATGTTCTCTGTTCTCTGTATAAGGGACAAAAAAAATGTAAAATACAGGACAAATGGAAAATTCAATCAATATTCGTCAGACATTTAAACATTTAAAATGTGTCAGAATTTCAACTCAACTCTCTGTGAATTTTATGTATTAAATTTAATCTTTTAATCCCAGCAAATCTGAAAAATTCATTCATCTTTGTTTCAGTTACAGCTATGCATTGAAGAAGTTTTTAATACTTTTACATGGAACATTGTAAGGAAATTTCTTATGCAAGATTATCGTGCATTAATTGTCTTGTACTTTTAATAAAATTTCATAAATAAATAAATGAGAACACTCTCACACACACATTTTCTTATTCTCATCTACTCCTTGTACTTATTTATGAGTAACAAAGTAAAAGTTAAACATTACTTAACAAATTCCTTTCTTAATCCAGTTTAAAATAAATTTTACGTATATATTTAAATTTTGTGTGTTTTTAAAATGTAATTGCCAGACAAAACGAATTATTACCCCAAGAAATGTTAAATTTTTGTTTATAAAATAAAATAAATCATTTATTTCATTATTCATTCAAGTTCTTAGAAGTGAAATTTGAGATAAAACTTATAACAATGCAGTTAAAATGATGCTTTAACCCAATTTTTTATTCATATTTTAAAGGGAAAGCATTTAAATAATTTATCAAGTAAAATAAATCTTTTTATCAAAAAATTATAATTAAATATTAATTACAAAAACCTGTAATAATTCTATTATGAGCGTAACCTTCTCTGTATTTTACCTGAAATGTGTGTGTGTGTGTGTGTCAGATTTAAAAGTGTTGCTGTAATTCAACACCCAATATAAGTACCCTTAAAAATTAAGAAGAAGAAAAAAATTTATGAAAAGGTTGTAGCAATATTTTGTGCCATTTAAAATGATCAAGAATTTCTTCAGCATCTTCCACAAATTATACATTTAAACAACAAATATTTAAATTTACGTAGTACAAAGTTTGTCGATTTTCTTTCTTTCTTAATTTTTTCTATGAAATCTTATATCTCATTATTCAGTTTTAAGGATCTTCTTCACATATTTTTTTTTGTTACATTGTACAAAGTTGCTTCATCTTTTCTTTTTAATTTATTTACATTGTTATATAATTTTTTATGTAACTTCATACACATAAAGTAAAATTCATTTAAAGATTTCATAAATTCTACTCATTATTTTACTACTTTTTCTCTGCTAATTCCCGTTTGTGTACTCATTAAACAAATTTGAAGGAAAATAAATTAGTATGAAATTATTTTTATCGCATTTTACGTCGATTATGTGATGTTTGTCTGTGGGTCTACAATTTTTTCGATAAAAAATTAAAGGGTTTTCCAAAACTCAATTTTTTAAAATATCATTATTTTTAAATTTTTTAAAACGTCGAGTTTTGAAAATATTTGTAGTTTTTTTCAAAAATTTGAGGTTTTTAAAAACTCTTTGGCTTTTTTTAAAAACGCCAACTGTAACTTTTTTCAAAAATTTAAGTTTTCAAAATATCATTGGTTTTTCCAAAATCACCGAAGTTTCAAAACATTTCAAGCTTTTTTTCAAAACTTGAGGTTTTCAAAAAATCATTAGTTTTTAAAAAAACGCCGAATATTCAAAAAAATTTATAGCATTTTTCAAAAATTGAGGTTTTCAATAATCATTGGTTTTTTCCAAAAACGCCGAGGTTTCAAAATATATGTAGCGTTTTTCAAAAATTGAGGTTTTCAAAAATCATTGGTTTTTTTCCAAAAACGCCGAGGATTCAAAAAAATTTGTACCGTTTTTCAAAAATTGAGGTTTTCAAAAAATCATTGGTTTTTTTCCAAAATCGACAAGGTTTCAAAAAATGTGTACCGTTTTTCAAAAATTGAGGTTTTCAAAAAATCATTGGTTTTTTTCCAAAAACGCCAAGGTTTCAAAAAATTTATAGCTTTTTTACAAAAATTGAGTTTTACAAGAAAATCATTGGTTTTTCTAAGTAATTTACCTTTTCAAAATATTTTAGGTATTTCCAACAATGTTTTATTTTCCAGAATCGCGTGTTGTGAAAAAAAATCAAAGAAATTTCCATGAAATTCAAATGTTAAAGGTCAAACACCATTCATCTTAACACTCATTTCATTATAAATATTCATAACACACTTAAAAAGAAAACAAAAGAAAAGTTACATTAATTAGTAATTTAAAACACACATTAATTAAAATAATAATAACAAATAATGATCTTCAAAATGTTTTTAAAGAAAATGTATTTTACACATTATATGTTTACTAATTATAAAATTAATGTTATTAATATTATTTTGCATTTATTAAATTAAAATAAAAAAGATTTTATTATTCTTTTAAAGTCATTATCATCATTATATTATTTTTTATAAAAGTTTTCCTTTAAATTTACCTTTAAAATTTAACCTTTTTTTGTAAAAACAGATAAGTGTTTAAATAATTCATAAATTTAATAAAAAACATGCTTCACTTATTATAATGTCAAAAAATAATTTTATTTCGTTAAATAATGATAACATTTTCTTTTTTTCTGTATTTGAGCATAATCTTGAAAACACTTATAATCCCCCTTTTCTCTATGACTTTTCATATGATTTTTTTCATTCTCTTCATTTTAATCGTGCTTCAAATTCTTTCTTTATATTTATATTAATATTGATGTTTTTTTATAACATTATAATATAATATGTGAGTTAATGTGTAAATTTTTTTGATAAACTCCCCAAACTGCTTCTTATTTCACTTAACTCTTAAATAACTTAACACACACACACACACACTCATGATATTTTTATATTTATATATTTTTATATTAAAATTCATACAGCAGACAAAAAAACGAGCTTTATAAGCAAAGAGACACACACACACACACACACTCATATTTATTTATAACATTTATAAAATTTGTGGAAATGTGAATTATTTAAACGTTTTTCACCCGAAATATAATATAATATAATTTGAATATAATAAACAACACATCATCATCATTTTCCTCGACACATTTAAACATACATGTGACATACAAACACACATAAATACTTTCACTAACATGATTTAGATGAACATGTGAAAAAAAAGAAGGAAAAAAAAACATTTTTTTTATATAAAATCTCTTATCTAAATATTTATAATAATAAAAGCCTGGCAGCCACTTATCACTTTACATGGCACAAAAATACACACACACATACGCAGTTTTCATTCAAAGTTAATGTTGTAAGTGAGTTTATATGAGAAACATCATAATTGTAAGCGACATCCAGGGATATGAATAAATTCAAATCATAATTTGTGTATGTGTGTGAATTGGTGTGCTTTGAAGTGAAACCAAAATTTATGGGAATGAATGAGCGATTTTTTTTTGAGGGGCTCCATTTCCAGTTAAATCATAAATTTTTCATTGAATTTTTTGTTTTAAATTTTCTTTCCAAATCAATGTTCTCGTTTAAATTGTGATTCAAATTTTAAAGACACGACACATCTCAATCTTGAGAGTAAAAAGCAAAATTTAATACATTTCATAAGACATATTGTTAAATTTCAATCAAATCAGACACAAGCGCGTGTGTATCTCTTTATTAGGATTATTATTTTATGTGTATGATCAGAAATTTATTAATGTAATTTATATTTTATATACAAAGCACACACAATATGTGAATATTTGAATGACAAATTCATCAAGTGATTATGGAATTTTCATGTTAAATGTCAGTAGTATCATTAAATTATCATTTTCTTGAATTTAAGACGACATTGCAAGAAAATTTTATTAGATCACATTCAACTTATTCCATCTTTTGAAGGTAATTTTTAATGTATTAAATTTGGATCAGGATTTGTGAAAGTCAAAGGAAGTAATTTTTTCAAAACTATTCAATTTACATACAAGGAAAAAATTCATTATATTTTTATATTTTTTCCTTTGTTTTTTATTCCACACCTCACACCCTTGATCATGTAATTTACATTTCAATTCCAGAAAACTTTTGAATAATATATTCAAATTGTTTCGTTTTCTTTTTACTTTTTGTGCGTCTCCTGCATTTAATTCTATTTACATCTAAATTATTCATTATTATTGACAACAAATATCCCAAACAGAAAAAAAACATACGTGTAAATTTATATTTCAAGTGTATGAGAGTGGGAGTTAAAGCTAAAATAGGGCATAAAAACAACTTTGTTTTGGTTGCTTTGCGTGTTCAAATTTACATAGTTAATATAATAATTTAGGTGTATGATGTTTTTTCACAACAACAACAACGTTTTTGTTTAAATTAAACTTAAATTAAGTATTTGAATGAAAAAGAAAAAAAAATATGATAATCAGTTAAAAGGAAAAAAAAACAATCTCATTAGGTTTGTTTTTGTTTTATTAAATATTGTGCATAAAAAGAAAAACTTTGTTCAATGAAGGAAGTGAGCAAAAAAAGTTTGACAGGAAATTGACAGTTACGTTTTGTATAGACACACATACGATAACGTCATATGTCGAATTTTGAGCAGTTAAACGTCAAAGTATGTACAAAAAATGTCAAATGTCAAATTTTGAGCAGTTAAACGTCAAAATTTTCTACAAAAAACATCAAATGTCAAATTTGAGCAGTTAAACGTCAAAATCTTGTACAAAAAACGTCAAATGTTAAATTTGAGCAGTGAAACGTGAAATATCTAATTTTGAGCAGTTAAACGTCAAAATCTAGAACCAAAAAGGTCAAATGCCAAATTTTGTAAAGTTAAACGTCAAATATTCAATTTTGAGCAGTTAAACGTCAAATATAAAATTTTGAGCAGTCAAACGTCAAAATCTTGTACTAAAAACAAATTTGAGCAGTTAAACGTCAAATATCATATTTAATTTTAATCGATGGACTTTGATCAAATAAGATCGTATAAAAATGAGATCACATTTTTTTTCTGTTGTTTTTGAATCTTTAATCTCCTTGAATATGGAAATCACTCAAAATTTTACAATAAAATCTAAATACATGATTTTCATGCTAAATTTGATCAAAATTTTCCATGAAAACAAATTTCAGTTCAGTTAATTTTTTTTTGTATAACATTTTCTCATCTCAATTTATTTTCAATTTCCGGTGTAGTCACAATTGAACAGGAACAATTTTTTCATGTTCGCACAATGAAACAACTCTTGAAATTCACGGTGCTTATGCTTCGTCTATCAATGTATAAAAATGAAAAAAGGAAGTATTTTAATAAGCGTTTTTTTCTCTTGTGAAAATATGTCTCTCCCTTAAAAAGAGTTTTTTTCTCAGGTACGATCAATCAGTTTTTAGCAACGTATTTTTTTATTATTCCTTTTAATATTACATGAAATAAACAAAATACCTGGCATGATGGCAATTTGTAATAAAAAAAAAAATGTAAATAATATCAAATAAAATACTTTCTTAGTAGTATTTGAGTACAAAAAAAGGAGACGAAATTCATTGAGTGTATACAAAAAAAATGAATAATAAATAAAAAAAATAAATAAACATGCGAAATGGATGAAAATATTTCAACAACTATACTATTAAAATGTCATCATAAATCAAATGCTCTGTTACAAAAAAAAAACACATCTAAAGATATGTGAATGAGTGCAAATCTTATTCTTGGTTGTTATATTCAAACACATTTATTTCCAATTTTCTGCCATTTTTCTCATACACATACAAACACGGAACACATTAAAGGAATGAAGGGAAAAAAAGTAATAATAATATTCTCACCATTTACACTTTTCCTTTTTAGCACCTTTACTTACTTTCATTTTTTTTCTTTGCTTTAAAGAACGAAAGTAATAAAAGTGAAAACATGAAAAAATAAGCCAAATGATATATTGATATCAGTGTCTTATGTAACCCACCCACAGACACTCCATTTCAAGACACGTGTAGTACGAAAAAAGCAAGAAGTATGTAAACTTTCATACTATTAAATAACGATAACAACAACCAAAAATGAGGGTCTTATTTTATGGTACTTACTTATACATTTACTTACTCATTTAAACAAAATATTTATTTTTATCTCCTATTTTGTAACTTTTCAAAGGTATTTGTCAGCTTTATCTTGTGATTTTTTTTTTGTATTTTATATTTTGTACTTTTATTTATTTTAAACAAAAAAATATGTGAATATTGACTTTATTTTGCTTTGTTTTGTATATTTTTTTTGTTTTCATTTAAAATTATATAAAGGGGAAATGTTTCATTACAAAAAAAGAAAGTCAATATGATAATAATTTATAAACTCATTCAACAATAACACATGAAACAAATCACATGTAATGGTAACCAATTTAATTTTCATTGAAAATTTCATGGAAAAAAAAATTATCTTTAACTTAAAAGAGCTAAAAAAAAATATTATTTTTAAGAAGATTTACTTAAAAAACTTTAATACCATACTTTGATGTTTTCTTTTATTATAATCATTATATTTATGTTTGATATGATAGTTTTTTTTACATTGTTGACGAAAAAAGGCTTAATTTTGAAAAAAAATTTAAGTAACATTATCTTGATATGATGAAATTCAAACAAAAAATGGGGATTTAAAGTATTTTAAGACTATTTCATTTCAAAAAATCTTTTATAATGTGGTTTAGAGTAAAATTTAACTTTTAATATGATATGAATTGAATCTAATCCTTTACTTTTGTTTTTTTTCTCTTATATTTTTAGGTGAGTGCTCAAAATACTTTTAAGGACTTATTGTAGACAAAATGTTTTTGTACAAAATTTATATTTAACATCAAGGTAAGCTAAAAAAAAGGAATCAAATGTCTGACTTGAAAACTTGAAATTAAATTAATTCTGAGGGTATATCAATTTAATATGACGCAGTATCAAAAAAAATATTTTCCAAAATATTATAATAATGATTGTTTTCATATCAATATGATAATAATAGTAATGATAATTTAATCATTATTATTCTGATTATTACATCCATAAAATCATAATAATAATAAAAATCATTATTTTGCATAAATATATAGATTAATAAGCATTAAAATTTATTTATTATCATAAAATTGATACCATTAATTATTTTTTTTTAATTATTATTATTCATAATATAAAAATGATAATAGGTAATCAATATCATTCAACGGGTTATTTAAATATAAAAAAAAAATGAAATAATGTATGTATAATAATGATTCAATTATATGTTATACACATAGCAAATGTTGCTTTTTTCTATTTTTATCGAATCCTTTCATTATCCAACAAATAATCAATATACCGATAACATAATAAAATTAAAAAAATGTTTAATTAAAATGGCTTAGAATCTGTTTTACATCAAAAAAAATTTATATGAAATTTTATACTATGTTTAATTATAAATTTAATGATTATTACGTATATTATAAAAAATATATAATTAATAATTTTAAAAAATGTTTAAAAAAATAATAATAATAATAATTGCTAATTTTTAATTATTATACATTTAAAAAAATATCAAGTTTCATTAAAAGCAGTTCTAATCATTCACAATTATTATTTTATTTTATAATATTTTTAATAATATTAATTTTCAATTTTTCATATTTAATATTATATATAAAAATAATTACTACAGTAAAAATTCCAATCAAGGATACGAAATTTTCAAATGAAAATTTTTGGATAACTGGCTGTGCTGGATAATGGAATGATTTGTCCTTTTACATAATCGTAAATTCGTGAAAAAAATCTTTAAGAGGGAATTCGACATTATGAAAAGCAAAAGTTTACAGAAATTCAAACAGTTTAATGATTTAAAGAGACAAGAACTTACGGAAAGCAATATTTTTGATGTTATCAGAAAAAAACATGATACATCGTTAGATTTCAATTCCGATAACGAAGATCAATCTAGTGAGCATTTCGAATACATTGACTATATGGTAATAAGAGAAAATCAATAATGTTCCTTAAGAAGTTCATATGCCCTGTCGGAAGTAAACTCCTTAATTTCAGGAGCTAAACTCCTAACGTTCAGGAGTTAACTCCTAATTGTCAGGAGTTAACTCCTAATGTCAAGGAGTTAAGTCCTAATATTCAGGGGTTAACTCCTAAAATTCAGGAGTTTAGATCCTGAAATTCAGGAGTTGTAAATAAGATAAATTTCTTTTTTTCATAAATTTAAAAATTAATCTTATCTATAACTCCTGAATTTCAGGAGCTAACTCCTTGACATTAGGAGTTAACTCCTAATTCTGAACTTAATTAGTTAACTCCTGAACGTTAGGAGTTTAGCTCCTGAAATTTAGGAGTTTTCTTCCGATAGGATGAGCAGTTAATTTTTATGAATAACTCCGAAATGGTAAATTCATTGTCAGAGGAACAAAATAAATATTTCCCATTAAATTTAGTATTGGTGTAAATTTTTTTTTTTTTTACTTTTTTCAAACATTTTAAATTACCCGATTTGAGAATATGTTCTTGTTGAGTAGCTGTCCTTGATCGGAATTTTTACTGTAACATTTTTGTAACATAATCAAATTGTTTAAAGTTTTAAATACTAAACATTTAATTTAGATTTCTAAACATTATATCATTAAATTATTAATATTTTGTAACAACTAATAAATTTTAATAATAATAATGATGATGATATTATTTCATGAAATTTAATATTTTTCATAGAATTTATTGAAAATAACTATTAATTTGTAGTTAAAAATGAAAAATAAACACAGATGATAATTAAAAACATATAACAGATAATTTAATATTTAAAGTAAAATTAACAAAATTATTGATAGTTATTATAATATAAATAATTAGAAAGTTCATTAAATTTTGTAATGTGTAAAATGTGGTTAACGTTTGTAAATATTCATATTAAAATGAAATATTACACAAAAATTATTATTATCAATAAATATTAAATAGAATGATAATATGAAAGCGAGACATTTAATTAACATTATAAACAAAATTTACTATGTTTAAATATTAAATTTAATTACATTTTTATCAATAATTTAAATATTTATTTTTAAATTTAAAAAGTTTTTCACATGAATCATAATGTTTGTTTATGCAATCATCATAAAAAATGTATATGAAAAAAACTTGAAATAGAAAAGATAAAGATAATTGTTTCAACAAACAACGTTTTTTTTAAAGCAAATTGGATGAAACTAAAACGGGAAAAACCATCTTTCACTATGCATGTGTCAGAATAAAAAAAAAGCTAATATATGAAAGCTAATGCTGTAAATATGTGTGTAAACATTCATTTTGTAATAATAACATTTACAAACAAACACATGCAAGATAAAAAAAAGCTGTTAAAATCTGCGAGGCGCTGAAACGAGATTGCTGATGATGCAACATAAACGAATCAACAATCAAGTAATAACAAAAAAAAAATTGTATGTTAAACGAAAAATATAAAGATTATTTGTGCTTTGTCTGCATCTGTAATCATATAAAATGTATAAATAAAATATAACTTTTAAACTAAATCTTGTGAGCGTAACAGAAGAGAAAATTATGGATCTATTTGCATAATTAACACGTTCAATGTTGATTCTGAAAACAAGGATACTCTCACAGTTTTTACAGTAAAGAGAAGTTTTTTTTATCGTTATTAAACATTCATTTAAATATTTGTTTATTTTACAAGGAAAATTGGACGGATATTGTGTATGAATTTAATTAAAGTGTAACGATAAAATAAATGTTTAAAATAAACACAGACTTCGAATTTACTCAAATTACATTGATTTTTTGTGTGTGTGTGTGTGATATGATGTTGAATCATTATGACCTGTGATTGATATGAAAACAAAAAAAGGAGTGAAGAGATAATTAGTGAGAAGTATTTAAACTGTTTAAATTTGATTTTAAATTTTGATTGAAAATTACATTACAACGAAGGAGCTGTCACTTGACGCGTTTGACGTTTTTTCAATTTATGATGGAAACGCCTGGTTTTTTTTTATTTATATTAAATTTTCTCAATTTAAGTCAGCCATGACTCATTAAAAGTTGTAAACCGATTTTTTTTTAAATGGAAGCGCCTAGTTATTTATTAAAGTTTACTCTTACAATGGGGACGCCTGGTTAAATGTAAACTTCATACCCTTAAAATTGCACTTTGACTTAATTGAAAATACAAAATTCATGAATATCCTCCAATTTTATGAAAAACCTTTTAAGTTTTCCACATTTTTGATGCATCTCAAAAAACTTTCAAGTCTTCCACTTTTTTTCAACTTCTAATAAAAACAATCGATTGTTGTTACCTGAAATTTAATGTTCTTTCATAAAAAAACAAATAAAAATATTAAAAAAAAATTATCAAAAGCTCACATCAGAGACACGTTTCATTTAAAACATGCAACGTTTTTTTTTTATTTTTATTATAAATAAATGAACAACCAAAACTTTCATAATTGATATTTTCTACCATTTATCATTCCCATGTGTCAACACACAATTCATATTTTACCAGGTGAATAAATATACTAACTGTACGGCATTTTGTGGACTTTTGACAATGTATACCTTGATAAAAAAGAGATACATTGTGGAAAAATTTTACCAAAAAATTTATTCAGAAGTGGCATACACACACACACACACACTGGATAAACATGGTATTTTATTTTTCATGTGAGTGTGTCATATTTTATTTTTTTTGTTGTTGTTGTTTTTGCATCCAAAATATTTGTATTTGGCTTTTATTGCTTCAATTGTTGCATAAGCACAAATTCATAAAAAAAGTGAACATTTGTGAATAAGAACACACACAAAAATTTTGGAGGTAAAAGGATTGTTTAATAAATAATTAACGTTTAGGCTTTGACAAAGTGCGTGAAATATTGAAATGAAAATAATTTTTTTTTGATTAATGTTTGAAAAGTTTTTGATTTGATTTCAATCAAACAAAAATGGTGAGAAAAATGTTCGTAAATAATTCAAATAACAACATTTCAAACAACTATTTGTTTCCTGAAAGATGAAATAAAAATGTGTGCTATCAAAATCAAACAGGGACAAAAAAAAGTTTTTCGCTTTGTTCGTAAAATATGAAAAAAAAAATACAAAGAAAAAAAATATTTGAGTCAGAAAAGTGTAGTATTGTGAAAAATTTTGATTAATGATGCAATTTATCAAAAGTGGCGAATAGTGAACAGAAGCTTGTCATGTTCGTTTAAAACTTTTGCTGATAATGTCACAAAATGTTTTCAAGCTACATTTTGTTTCACTTTTATATTATTTTTTTTTTTTTGATAATTTTTAAACAATGAAATTTAATCAAAAAATAATTTGAAAAGACATTTAAAGGAATATTCAAAAGTTATGGAAAGGAAAAAAATATTTGATTGATAATAAAAATTGAAAAAAGTCCCCTATTTCTCATCAGTTCTCATCAAAATAGAATTAATCAATTTTCATCTTGTTTTGTACAAGCACAAAATATTTTTTGATTGAATTGGCATGTAAACCAGCTTTCATTTAAAAAGCAAACGGGACAAACCCAATTATATGCTCTCACACAGTTTATCGTGTAGTTTTATTTCAAAACGTTAAAATCGTTATTCCTGATGATAATGTCATTTTTCACTTGAGTTTTCGCAAGACCAATCACGATTTTATAAAACAGTAAGCCGTTCGCTTCTAGATGCCTGAGACATAATGACTTCAAGCCTAGTATCTTCAGTCGTCTATTGTGAGGAACGTAAGGAATCTGAAATTTCCTGAAAATAAAACGAGTTAGCAGTTTTTGCACTCTTTTAATTCTTTAAATTTATAGTGGGGTGACCAGATCACACTGCCGTATTCCAAATGAGTGACACAAGCGTATCAAAAAGGTACACAATCGTTTCGATTTTTCGGAAACTACGAGAGGTTCTAATGACAAACCCCAAAGTTCGATATGCACGTTTCACAAATAGGTCAATAAGAGGGTCAATCCATATCAAAACCATGTCAGTAAATTCCTGGGCCTCGTGTCAAGTGAAACGATGAGCTTTGAATCAAACACAGTCAAAAATTCTTTAAATTACTTTTATATCACAATTTTCCTGGAAATTGAAAGACATCCAAGTGATAATCAAAGTTTTTAGTATCTTCGAATTCTTCAGACTCTGTGTCAAAAATTTTCACTGTAATTCACTGCCATCACGATTGAAATAATTTTACATTTACATTAAAAATTCAAATTATTACACTTTTTCATGTTTTTACAAAAAAAAATTATATCTGAATCACAAATTTCATAGTTTGTATTAAACTTTTAATATTATGATCAAGATGAAAACTTTACATTAATGTTAAATGAACAATATATTCAGAAAAATTCATCTTTTTATTATTAGTATTTTCTCAACAAAAAAATATCACTGAATAAAAAAAAGCCAGAATAATATCATAGAAACATAAAAACGTGCATCTTGTAAACATTGACTTGCATTTTCAGAAGAAAAAAAAATCATATCTCTTGCAAGCAAATGAAAATAAATGAATATTTCATCGCATCTTGAAAAAAAAGAGTATGAAAGTAAAATGAAAATGAAAAAAAACACGGTGTATTTTACATTCCATTTTTTTTCATTTTATATTTCTTATATTGATGAAATATCATGACTAGAAGGAAAATATTATTATTATTATTAAAATTTTCATTTACACTTTCATTGCATATTAAAGGAATTTATTCATC
>LN483870.1:0-37033 GCA_900002565.1 Culicoides sonorensis
TTCCAGAACTGGGTATGGTTCCAGAACTGGGTATGGTTCCAGAACTGGGTATGGTTCCAGAACTGGTAACTTTCTTACTACTCTCAAGATTATGGACAATTCGGTATTAATTTTCCACAATATTTTATTTCTGGGTATGTTTTAAAAAAAAAGGTATAGCTGTTACATAGGGAACGCCTATTGGCGAATACAACTCACAAATCAAATATCGCTTTTAATTGATGTTTTCAAAAACAAATAGTAAATTGAATAAATGAATGAAAATCGTTTTTTACAAACTTAAAGAACATATTTCTGCCGTTGCAGGCAAGAACGACGCACCTACAAAAACTACAAACTGAGATATTTGCAGTTTTGTATGTTTGACCAGTTTCTGCTCTGTAGCTCAAGTCCTATTTTATATTTTTGGAAATGGTTGTATAATAAAGGTAGCCACATCTTGTTAATTTTTTTTTTCATTTTTATGAGCCTTATTAGGCTTAAATTGAAAAAGTTGTTCTTGCCTGCAATATTTTCGTAAAAATGTTGCAGGCAAAAAGGATGTTGCATGCAAGAAAGACGCATATCAATGTTTTTTCTACTAATTTCTATAACCGCCTCGTTAAAATGTTATATATTTGCACGACTATATGAATATGTGTGTTTATATTAATGTTTATGAGTTTTTTTGCCCCGAAATTCGCTATAGACAAGCGAGCTCTGAGGATTTTTCTTTGTTTGAAAAACTTTTTTGAATATAATTTCTTTATTTGTAAGAAAATAATTGTTCCGAAGCGATGTGAGAGCTATCAGTAAATATAAATCGTATTTAAATCGAAAGTGATTCCAATTCTACAGATTATTTTTTACTTGATTTGAAACCACATAATGGATCTGAGAGTATTTTTAATGGAAATTTGGTTGGTTTTTTTACCAAAGACTCTCTTCATTAACTTCAAACCAAAATTAATTATTTCTAATTTTTTTTTATTTTGATCATTTCAACACTATTTATGCATATTTATTTTTTAATTGACTAAACATTTCCTTATTTTTTTTATTAACCGCTTTGTAAAAATAATAAGTCACGAATGTTCGAGTTCTGTACTTGGATTTTATCTGTAATTTTGGGGAATATTCCACAACAAAAAAAAATACTAATAATTTTCATAAGTACTCACTCCATAATGTTGTTTGCCAGCAACAGAATCCAAATATAGCTGTTAATATTCCTATTAGGCCAGTCAACATTAATAAAAAGAATCCGATTGCGTTAAACCATACAATTTTTCTTTTAAAGCTGAAATCTGTTCCTATTTTCTCATCCATTTCTTGAAAATTTTCATTACTCGAGTCATTCATCTCTAAAACGATGAAACGATATTTTGAAGAATGATATTTAATCTGTGTAAAAATATTTAAGCAATAAATAAATTTGTTAAAAAATCACAGTCCAAAATCTAATGAGCTGAAGTAAGTGAAGTTTATCAACTTCAAAAACACAAGTTTTCGAAATGTGAACTCAAAAACATAAACATAACATTTTTGTAAAATTTTCCTTAATTTTTAACAAGACACTCATTATTACAAATTGTACAAGTTGCTGATTCTAATTTTTTCGCTTGTTTTATGTTTTTGAGTTCACATTTCGAAAACTTGTGTTTTGAAGTTGATAAACTTCACTTACTTCAGCTCATTAGATTTTGGACTGTGATTTTTTTTTTTAATCGTATTTATTAAGGAATATTTTATTTTATCTCATTATTATTTAATCAATACTGGTATTTTTTATAAGATTCGAATTTTAAATTATTTAAAAAAATAATTTTTAACCTTAATATTTTTAATTATATTCTTAATTTCTTCTACAAGCGTGCTTATGACTGAACCCATGGAAAAAAAATTATATCGTCTTCTTTCCAAAGATCTATTAAACTCATTTGTAGCTCATGTAGTTTTGGAGATAACTCAAAATGAGTAAGAGCATGTTTTTCAATCTCTGTGTTGAGAGATGACGAAATGTTTGACGTGATTTTGAAAAACTGTAAACGCCAAAATTTTTCTTTTTTTTCTACTTTTGAGAAATGAAAACAATTTTAAAGTACTAACGCCCATATCCTTACATACTTAAAACCGCTTCTAAAAATGTTAGAATCGCTTTTAGTGAAAAATGGTATCCTCACATCACTAAATGGCGAATTTACAAGCGCTTTTAGGAAAAAAGTTACAAGCGACATTTCGTGCTTGTAAATATTTAGAAGTGGTTTTAGGTATTTCGTTTGCAATTGTACGGCAACACTTTTAAATTTTTTTTTCATTTATTCAGTAACAAAAATATAATTCTATCAAAAAAAATTCAAAAACTCGAAATTTTCAAAAAAAGTCAAAATGTTCAAAAAACTCAAAATTATCAAAAAATTCAAAAATGTAAACAAACTTAAAATTTCAAAAAAGTCAAAATTTTCCAAATTTCAATTCTTGACTTTTTTTTGAAATTTTTTGAGTTTTTTGAATTGTTTTTAAAAATTTTGACTTTTTTGAAAATTTTGAGTTTTTTAAATCTTTTTTTGATAAAATTATATTTTTGTTACTGAATAAATGAAAAAAAAAATTTAAAAATGTTGCCGTACAATTGCCGTACAATTGCCGTACTATGGCAAGAAGTTGCCGTTAAATTTTGTATTACGTCAAAATTCAATTTGAATCGCGAAACTAATTTAATTTTACTCACATTTGATCAAGAAATAATTTAAAAATATTTTTTTTACATTTTAAATTCGTGATTATGGCAAAAACCGGACTATTAAGGAAAGGCTTGTTCATAAATAACATGAAAAATGTATTACAAGCGATGTTAGTTAAAAGCGCTTGTAAATGATGTTAGGATAAAGTTAAAATTAAAAGCGGTTGTAAATTAAAATTTCTTCCAACTAAAATCGCTTGTACCTAATTATGTGAGGATATGGGCGTAATAATACTTTTTTTTTATTTGTTGTACGGTGTATTACCTAAATAGTATTTTTTTTTAAATTAACATGAAATCCGCGTTAGATGAGCAAAAGCAGACAGGTTCCGGTTAAAAATCAACAGAAAAATGTAAAATACTGAGGTATAATTAAGAGGTATCGTGTACTATTTAACTATTTCTGTGGTTTTTCTTGAGTAACGTGATATGAAAAAGCCTATGTAATAGATTTTACAACGAAAAGCGGTGCCATTTCACAAGTTGATGAATGCAAATCTGAATGCAAAGAAAAAACCAAAATCGAAATGATGAAAAATCTACGTATTTCTTAAAAATTAAATAAAATAATTACGAAATAAACATATTTAACCGATAAATTTGTCTTCTTATTGGTTTTAATGTTTAAAACAATTAGATTTTATTTTATTTTGTATGAAAAATACCTATTTAAAAAAAACCTTTAGTTCGTTATTATTTTTTCATTATATTAAATAAAAAATCACTTGACTGCTACTTTTTTTGCAAACCTTCTATATTTCTTATACAACTATCCTGTGTTCCAATTTTTATAATACTTTTTTTAAAATTGTTTCTACTTAAATATTATGAAATATTTTGTACTAGAGTACTATATAATAAGTTCAACAACCAACTTTATATAAAAAACTTACTATACTGAAAACATTTTATTCGTTTATATACATACTCCCACTAAATTATAGCTTCAAACTGATTATTTTCAAACTATGCATTATTTTTAAATATTTTGTGTTGTATTTTTTTCTTTTTTGAATATATTTTTTTTAATTGAATGTTTTCTTAAAGCATTTCAAATTAATAATTATTAATATAATAGATCGATAGTGTAATAGATGTTTTCAGCATTTTGTTCATAGGTACGTCTGATAAAGCATTGGTGTTGAAAATATTATTCTTTAACCCATTAATCTTTTTATTTTAAAATCAAAATATTTAGACGAAGTATTGTGTACTTAATAATTAAATAATTGAAGTAAGGCAGACAAGTTTAAAGTTTAAGTACCCTTTAGATATCTGGAATGTTTTTAACGATTTTGAAACGATGTATATCAAAATATATTAGAATTTATGTAATACTGAAATAAAGATGCTTCTGTTTTATGTGAATTTTATGAGACAAGAGCTGCTATTCTCATGAATTCTTGGGCCGATTGTCGTTTCAAAAGTATTGATCTATAAATTTATAGAATTTAACTAAACTTTTTCGATACTCCATCTCCAGTAATAAAAAATCACAGTCCAAAATCTAACGAGCTGAAGTAAGTGAAATAATCGTTAGATTTTGGACTGTGATTTTTATTAATTGTTTTTGAGTATTGATTTCTGATTAACACTCAAAATCAAGCAATACATAAAGCATATTCCTTTAAGAGATGAATGTGATGGGAATGAAAATTTGTGTTGTATGAGAAAAATTTTTTCTGTACGTCTTAGATATGGGGTGTTTTAGACAAAGTTGTTCAGAATCATCAGGAGAAAATTTTGGCATAAAATTTTCATTTTCCGGAAAATTTTGGAAAATCCCACCTGGTCACCCTATTTTTTTGTATGGACACCCTATATTTTTTTGATCCATAAACACTCCCACGGTGAATACGAACATAAGTCTAGAACATACTTTGGGTCTCAGATGAACCGTTTGGCCAAAACACGCTTTCAAAGGAAAAAAGCGAATACAATATAAAACTTGTAATAAGAGATGAATGTGATGTGAATGAAAGGCTTAAGAGCCAAATTTACGAGCCTGAATCCATAACCAAAAATTCAAAAACCATTTTCAAAAGTATCTTCACCAAACTCAACTAAATAGCACTGATCAATTAAACGGGTTTTAACGATTTTTTTTCTTGATTTTAAGGACCTGAAGGCTAATTCTTGAGCCTGATACTCAAAAAAATGAGGGAAAACCAATTTTGGGTGGTTCCTTTATGCAACAAAGAAAAACTTCTTATTGCGAAACTTCACAGAATTTCAATGATTTTCAAGAAGTTTAGATTTTGAGAGAGGTCCGTAAAGGATTTGAGACGTCGTTCTCATTTTGAGTGTTCCGAATGCTTCGCAGAATCGAAAGCAAAAAGAGTCAATTGCGGCAATTTGAATGAATTGAGCGTGCTTGGCGCATAAGCCGTAGGATATGGCCAAACCAGCCAAAAGAAACAATTTGAAGTATATATATATCAATATATACTCCCATAAAATCGGAAAAAAAATCATCAACATTGCGACTGCTGAGATGAAAATAGCGGCTGAAAAAGAAAAAGCCTTAGCTATTGAAGAAAGACGGCTTTCTCCAGATGGAACTCCAATAATCGATGTAATTTTAGATGGATGTTATTCCAAACGTTCTTACGGAACTAATTATTCTACCCTCTCTGGTGGTGCCTGCATTGTTGGTCTATGAACAGGTCTGATTTTGGATGCCGAAGTCTTTAATAAGTATTGCTACACATGTCACTTATCCTGTATGTGTCTATTTTATCCGAAATTCCTTTAACAAGTTTGTAATATCATCCAGTGTCAAGTGGGGAGGCTCTTGAGCAGTTCCACAGATTATTTTAGATCATTTTTTTTCATCTGCACCATATTTTTTTTTATATAAATATGGAAATCCATTACAGAAATTTTATCGCCTGGCCAAGGAATCGAAACCGAGTTGTTGTTGTACAAGTCAACGACGTTGACAACTGCGCCACAGACGACGACACATGTGACGTGTATTGATGTGACTATCCACACGATTGTAGCTTTAATTATAGTGGTTCTGCCTCAGGTAATATTACTGTTCCTATTTATCTTCTATCATACTAGAGCCGAGAAAGAAAATTAAGTATAATTCCTCTTAGAAACTTATCGATTCTTCCTCAAAACATGTAACATGCTCATTAATTAATTGAAAATCTTACAAATTTATTTTATAAATATTAAGTGGAATATTTGTTTTTTTTTGTATATTTTCTAATAATCGATTTGACATGTGATGTTATTATATTCAAAAAAATCCAAATAGTGAATAATAGAGTTAAAAATATGTGTTTCGGGCATAAAAAATAAGACGTTTTATCTCTAGTTCTGAGTCAGACAGAGGCCGAGTCATCTATGATCCTTGATTTGATTAAGAGGAATTTAACTTATTCTTTCCAATTTTAAAAAATTAAATCTTTAATTATTGGACGAAATTATTATGTTGACGTGAAATTGCTAAAAATCATACGTTATTCAAAACCTAAAAGGTGATAAAGTAAAATAAGTTTCAATGGTTGAAAATAAAATAAAGGTAAGTTTTATATATTTAGGCAACCAATTTCTCTTCATCGTTGAATTTCATGGTACAACGACTTCTAAAATCTTGCGTGAAATTATTTAATACAAAAGTATTTTATATTTTTATGTATGGTTAATTATTTATCATTTAAGATTTAAAGAGACTTATACCATCAGACTGGAGTACAAGTACCACATGATCCCTTAAAAGTGGATAATGATTCTATTAAGTCACAGTCAATTATGGGAACTGCTTGCATAACTACAACATCGTATATGACCTAACACTAATCGCAAAATGTATTGCAAATCCATAATTGAACATTGAATGGAATATATCAGGTGTTCTAGAGCTGAATGTAAATAATGTACGTTTTTAATCTAATACATTTTTTAAACTAACTCAACATCTTTTTATTGAAATTCAGAGATTTGATGAAGCAATAACAAAACTAGCATAAAAATATGAATCATTATTATTAAAACCTAAAAGTGAAGCATGTTATGATAAAGAGCAAGTCAAGCAATACAACTATTTTCAGAGCACTTTCCGTCAATTTGAAAAAGAAATGAGTTTAATGAGTATTCGTGCCGTCCGTGTATGTTAACCCGATACAAAAGTAAGTTAGAATACTTGAAATGCGGTTGTGTATATGGTCAAGATTACTTTTTTTATTTTTATAATACTTTTATATTTAGTCACATCGGCAAAACGTTACTAAGCGAAAAAGTCGCTACAGCTCTTCTCGGCCTTCCTAGACCCATAGTTTCTTCTGAAACTTTATCTTATTTTTACCAGCCGAGGTAGCTTCATCATTAGAATTTTTAATTTTCGTATAAAAAAATAAAGTTGCCGAACAACTTTTGGTCAAAAATAACTTGTTTTCACCAAAATTCAAAAATTTTCAACAAATATCCTGGAAAATCAAAAAAAAAAAAATATGTCACTAAAATCATCTTAAAATAAGCTACAACTTTGCTGAAGACACCAAAGAACTAAGACGAACTCGAAAAATATTTTTTTTCCATACACATGAATTCTCTTAACAGAATGTGGTTACATCGACTATAAATGAAAAGTGTATTCCAAAAATTATTAAGTCGTTCAGGTTATTTGGTTAGGGTCTTACTTTAGATAATTTAAGTAAAATAAAACTAAAAAGTCAAAAATAAAATAAAATTATAAAAATTATAAAAATTTTGCCTTATCCTCAGGAAGTTATTAACTTCTAAAATAAACTTTTATGAAAGGGGGGTGGCTAACTAAAAAGTAAAAAACAAGAAGTTTTCAAGCAAAATTAAATATTTGTGATAACAGGTTCACAAAGTTTTTAAAAGTTGAATTTTGAGTACTAACAGGAAGTCTTTACAAAACTGTTTGGCCTTAGATTTTTCTCACAACGCAAATATAGACAAAAATACAATTGCAACACAGAATTATCTATACCAAAACATTCTATTGAACTATCCTGGCTTAATTTAGTTTTAAACTTGACTATTTCTAGCGTTTCTTTTGTTTTTGTTTCTGTAAATAATTGAAATTAATATATCCAACAGAATCTTCACACTCGAAATTATTTTTGATTTTCACAATATTTCCTTCACATAATTGAACATAATTTACATTATCAATTTATTTCTGAACTGTGTAAATAATTAAAAATGAGCTTTACAAACCTAAAACTAAAAATTATGAAATAAAAAAAAACAAAAAAAAACACCAAATTTGTGTTGGTAACAGAGAGTTTTCAAACGCTAAAAATTACCC
The DNA here is from genome assembly GCA_900002565.1 of Culicoides sonorensis. Classification (NCBI taxonomy): domain Eukaryota; kingdom Metazoa; phylum Arthropoda; class Insecta; order Diptera; family Ceratopogonidae; genus Culicoides; species Culicoides sonorensis. Next base: position 8,013 of record LN483870.1, read on the forward strand.
AGTTAAACCAAAACGCACTAAAAAGAAGGAAATAAGGTTTAAAAGGAAAATCTAATGAGAAAATCAAAGTTTAACTTTTAACTGTCCAATTTTTAGTTCCAAGTCACATTATTTAAAAGATTGTTGTCAAAGTATTATAATTTTCAATCATGATTATTCGTGTCAATAGTAATATTCAAATTTATGTTAATTTTTCTTTTTTGTTTTGAATCACAAAAAATTCACAAGTTGATTGAATAAAATATCAATAGCGTTTAGTGTCTATTTTAAGGAATTTGTTTAAAATGATAAAAAAAATAGTAAGAAATCACCTACCAAAGCCAATATTTTCTTATTGCCATCATAATTTTTCATGTAGAAATATAAATCAAATGCTATAATTTTATTATTTAAATGTCTTAATTCTATAAGTTCTTAAAAGTGCAATCAACTTTGCTACACAAAAGTCGTTTAAATCAACGAATATAATTAATGAAGTTTTACATGAATGCATTGTGATTGACTTAAAATTTTTTATAAGGATAAGGGAAAGGTGCAAGAAAAAATGAAGAGTAATAGAAATCATCAGAATTACAATAGAAAAATAGGCATTCTAGTTTGATATTTATCTGAAAACTTTAAGAAAACTTAACACTTGGAGATCCTTAGGGTGACTTGTCACCCAAAAACGAACTTAATTATGTTCTATTTTTTTTATTTTGATTCCAATATTATTGAAACTTTATGACTTTGTCAGGAGTCATAAAAAGATAATTTAGCAATAGAAAAAAATAAAATTTGGGTTTTGGAAAGGGTCGTAAAAAAAAAGTAACACATAGGTCCCTAGGGTGACATGTCACCCAGGTAATATTTTTACATTTGTCATTACTATTTTTGTAATAATATTTCGTTTATCAATGTAATTTTACAATTTTAGTTCCTTTTGTAAGATGTAAATGTTTTGTAAATGCACTATTACAGACGGTTTGTCCGCCATCAATCTGACACTCTGACCTCTGTCACTCGGACACTCTGACTCACATTTAGCTCCATAACTCCGGGACGGCAAATCGGAGCGAGGTCGGGTTTTTTCAGTATTATAGAGGAGTCCATGAGGATCATTTATAAATCATTAGTTTTGAGATTGAGCTCAAGGCTTAGGCTCAAGAGCCTCCAAAACCTGACAAACCGTTAAAAAACGGTTGAAAATTTTAAAATATTGATGATTTCTTTTGTTGGATGGAGAAGTTTACTCAAGTTAGGCTCAGGGACTGGGCTCAATGATTGGGCTCAGGGATTAGGGTTCAGAGCCTAAAAACGGTCAAAAGCTCAAAATGTCTGATTATTTCAAATTTTTTTGATTTTTTTTCCTAAAATTTTCAAAATGGCGGATTGTCTTCAAAAAATAATGTTTTTGAAGAAAGTATAAATATTTTAAAATACTCTTAGGGGTACAAATTTTCCAAAATTTTTTAATAAAAAGAATCTATGCTTCATAAACGGTTCCCTTTGCGCTTCCTTTATTTAGTTATATAATTGCCTCGTTAAAGTGAGTCTTCAAGACCTAATATTGATTGAATCATATTTCTTCACACAATATTTACATCCAGTTATTAAATTAGAATAATAAAAAGTTAAGTTTTAAAGCTAAAAGTAAATGAAAATTAGATAAACATATATTCTGGGTGACATGTCACCCTAGGGACCCGAACGTAACTTTTTCTTAGGGATCTCCAAGGATTAAAACTAAAAATTCATACGTATTCATCCGTACTAATTTCACACTGGTTTTAGTTATAATTTATATGTATTTGGAGAAAACACTTGAAAAAAAAAAATCATTATATATGACGGTGTTTGTGATAAAGTACTTTTGAACACAAAACATAATTTTGAGTTATTTGCGATTGAAATATTTTTTAACTATATTGTAAATAAAAATTAAATCGTGCAATCAAATTTTAAAAAAATGCTTACAAAACAATCAAAATATAAAGGACTTAATATTTAATATATAAAAAAAAAAATGTGAGCTTTACATTGAATTTAAGCCATATTTTTGTTTATAACATTCAAAAATTTGTATCCACCGGAATCATAAAATATATGTTTCAGAGCATCTTTAACATAAAAAAGCCAATTTGGCCAAAAATGCTCAGAAGCACCTTATCGCAAACACCCTTCATATATTACCTCTATAGGTAATAGTAAAAAGGAGATATGACTCCTTTGTATATCCAACGCAGGTTTACATTGTTGGATATAAACAGGATTTAGAAAATGCCTATATACTATAGTGAAATAAAACAAATTATGTTTGTAGATCATTTTATTTTTTTTTTCAAATTTTAACATAATTTAAGAAACAATTGAGGAATTTTAATTTTTAATGTACTTTGAGACTGTAAGAGGATTTGCCAGTAGTTTCAGCTTTACTTTTTTTTGTTGTCCAGTGTTATACTTTGTAATATAATAGAAATAAAAATATAAGAGGAAATCTTCAAAATTTAAAAAAAAATTAAAAAAAACTCTATGTGCTAGAACCAAACTGTAAACGGGAAAATGCAAGATTTTGAAGTCCTATCAGACCAATGGGAGATGATACAGACATTCTCTAAACGCCAAAGTTCAGTATTAATTGTGTACTTTTACAACCTAAAAGTATTTTCCAATGTGTATCAGGTCTGGTATATTTGTTGTTCCATGTAATTAATTAGGATAAAACAAGCTAATTTAAAGCAAATAGTAATGAATATGTTATTGTTTAAGAAGATGACACAGTAAATCAACAATTTTGCTCATCGCTCTTATCGTTAGAACCGCAGTTATAAATCCCATTGCATCTCAATCTTGTTGCAATACAATACTTTGAAAGCTCACATTGAAAATGAAACATAGGTTCACATGTATTTGAGGCATGTTGTGCGACTTGATTCATATCTTGGATCTCAGTCCATACTAATTTAAATCCCTGTAAAATAAACAAGAAATTCATATTTTAATATGCATTAAAGGACACATTTTAGATATCACTCATCTTGAGTGAAAGCTATTATAAATCCGCTAGTTCGTTAAAATTAATTGAATTTAATTTTGGTTTTTGTAAATTATTCTATATGTAAGCTTCGTTTAATCCAAAAATAAATTAAGGGAAAACGCGTCAGTCTGTAAACTTCGTAAATCGATTTACAGATGCTTGACGCGTTTGTCCATCGGTAAATATTCCGTAAAGTTATTTTCCGTAAACACACAAAATTCATTTTTATTGCAATTTAATACGATAAAAATACTTAAAAACTTTAAATGTTTCGATAATTACTTATTTCTTTCAAAATCTGTTGTTTTTTACTACTTCTGTGCGCAAAAACTGATTTCAGAAAAGTTTACAGACTTTACTGATCAAATTTAATCTGTAAAGTTCGTAAATGTTCGTAAATATTTCTCCATACAAAATAGTTACGGATTTACAGATTTTACAGATTTACGGATAGTTTACGGACATTTACAGACTGACGAGTTTTCCCTTATGACGAAATGTGTCATTTATATGGAAAATTTCAAAAATTCATAACTCAACTTTTTGACGTGATTTTGAAAAACTGTAAACTCCAAAATTTTTCATTTTTTTTCTACTTTTAGGAAATGAAAACAAACTTGGAGTACTAAAACTTTTTTTTTATTTGTCGTAGGGTGTATTAAATTTTTGATGTTTTTTGATGAAAAATCAATTTTTTTGTATGAAAACATGTAAAATGGTATATAAAAACTTTTTGGTCCAAAGAATTATCTACAACTTTTAAGAAAAAATATCATACCAATTTCATACAGAACAATGACTTACAGTGTGTTCAAAATCGTATTTTTTCAAGATTTTTTGCTGTTTTTGGATGAAAACATGTAAAATGGTATATGAAAAGATTTTGGTCCACACGCACGGTTCACATAAAAATGAAAATTGGTTACCAACCAAACAGGTTTCTGATCCTTTTTCAGCACATTTTTTGGGGAATATTTGCAAAATTTGAAAATCATCTGTCGAGGGAATTGGCGTTTTTTATAGAAAAAATCTAATTTTTTAAATATTCTTATGTTTTAATTTATTTTCAATAAGTTTTATTGGTAAAACGAATTAGAAAAAATCGTTTGACCTCCGAAAGCCTTTGATTTCTGAAAACTAGGAAAAAAAAAAAATTTTGGCGTTTACAGTTTTTTAAGATGACGTCGAATAGTTGAGATAAGAATTTTTGAAATTTTCTGTATAAATGACTATAATTCTTACTAATTTTGCGTTATCTCAAAAACTACATGATTAACAAATGATTTTAATATATATTTTTGGAAAGAAGAAGAATGAGGCTTGTTAAATTTAAGATTGGTTGCGAGATCAATTTTAAATATAAGGCTCTATATTTTCAGGCTCACAATATGAAAAGAGATTTCCTTGATTAAATAATAATCGAGTCTCTTTTTAAAGTCGATCTTTTCAGAATAAGTTAGATTTTAGCCCAATTCTACGAAATATATGAATTGGGAGGCTTATCAGTTAATTTTTCATTCATAATTTAACAAACTTAATTTACATAACTTATTGATTCGCGTTTATAGTCTACTACTTTGCGGCCGTAAGTGCCTTTTCTTCTTTTGTTCATTGGATCAATGAGTTCTTAATTTTTTGAAGAACTGATGTGCTCTTTTTCCATATTTGTCAAAAAACTGTTCACAATTTTCATGAAGTGAGTAAAATGAGTCCTATTATTTTTTATTTTGTAGAATTGGTAGAAAAATACACATCCATGATATAATTCATTCATGACGGTTTTTTGGCTACCAATCTAATCTACCAAGTAAATTTACATCCAGCAATACAAAAATTACTTGAGAAAATTCAGTTATAACGTGTAATGTCAGACTATACAAAAAAGACTAAAGGTAATAAAGGTAAACTAGCAAAAACAATGATTTTCTTCCCGCCCGATATTTTGATCCCGCAAACAAAATATTAAATTTTACTATCCCTTTACTCTTCTTTCCTTCAATTTATCAAAACCATCTGTATCACATGTAGTTTTTGAGATAATGAGTAAGAGTAAGAGCATGTTTTTCAATCTCTGTGCTAAGAGATGACGAAATGTGTCATTTATATGGAAAATTTCAAAAATTCATATCTCAACTTTATACTATACCGTCATATTGAAAAATTGTAAACGCTAAAATTTTTCATTTTTTTTCTAGTTTTCAGAAATCTGAACTATATTGGAGTTTAAATCCTTTTTTTTATTTGTTTTATCATAATAAAATGGAAATTTTTTAAGTTTTTACAGTTTTTAACAAAAAATCAATTTCCCTCGACAGATGATTTTGATATTTTGTAAATCAACACTAAAAATCATGCTTGAAGTAACGCCGATAAGCTTTTGCTTGGTAACCGAAATTCATTTTTACCTCTTTCTTGTGAACCGTGAACGATTATCATAAACTTTCACGAACAAATATTATACCAATTTCATTCAGAACAATGACTTTTTGGTTTATTAAAATGGTTTATTTTTTTTGATAGACCATAGGCCTGTGCACTAGGAGTGTTCATAGAAAATGAAAGTCAGAATATCGAAAACCGGTCAGTCTCATTCGAAAGATAATTGAATTCTGAACAACATGTCCCAAAATGGCCCTAAAGTTTCGTTGATTTTGCCCTTTTTGCTCCGGCTTTGTTTTGTTTTTTTTCTATTGTATGTATTATACCAAACGTGTACAGTACAGAATATACCAAGCTTGTATTGTATAAAATGTACCAAACTTGTATTGTATGAAAGAAATTTAATGTTATCATTATGAATCACAATGTATGAATGCTTAATGTTTTATGAATTTTTATTATATTTATGATCATGATTTATTTAATTTAATTTATTTAGAATAATAATAATTATATAAATATATTGTGGAAAAATTACTTTTGGAAAAGTTGTTCAGAATTCAATTATCTTTCGAATGAGACTTACCGGTTTTCGATTTCCGACTTTCATTTTCTATGAACACTCCTAATAAACATATATTCTAGGGACTCGTACGTAACTTTTTCTTAGGGACCTCCAAGGATTAACTGTCTCTGTTAAAGTTGTTCAGTTTTTCGAGTGCAGAACACTTTTACGTACAGCTCAATAAGTCTATAGGGTTGTACGGTAGGTTCATTTTTTTGTATGGGGACCCCAACTATTTTTGAACTATGGACCATCTTCGTCATAAATGATGAATATCTACAGAAGAAACTAAGGGTCTATTTTGAACGACAACGAAGATATGGGTGTTACAGAGTGACAAACGAAGAAATATGAAAGTTTACAAAATATTAACTGTTTTATTAGAAAATTGAACTTTATTTAATGCAAAATTTTATGAACATAAATTTATTACCTGAGCACCAATTGCTTTATCTGCACTGGTAAAACTTATTCTGGCAGCCTGACCCTGAGAGACATATTGCCAGTGCTCTGTGGAACTTTTTTCTCCACAGTGTTCTAATGGTGGTATATCGAGTTCAGGAGATAGCCATATTCTAACAACAGCAGCTGCACATCCTCTATCTGAAAAGGATAAAACAACAGATAAAACAAATTCCTTGAAAATAGAGACTAAACGTTATTGACATTTTATTCGTTTAATTTTTTTTGTGATTTATCCCTTTTTCAAAACAAAAAAGAAAAATCAACATAAATTTCAATGTTACTATTGATACAAATTAATGTATTTGCATATTGTAATATTTTTACAACAATTTTTTTAATAATAATGTGACTTAAAACTAAAAATTGGCCAGTTAAGAGTTTAGTTTTCTCATTAGATTTTCCTTTTAAACCTTATTTCCTCCTTTTTAGTGCGTTTTGATTTAACTGGGTTATTTTCTATAGTTTAAAAATCTAAAAATTATTTTTTTTCTCATCTGACTAACGGTAAAACTGTTCACAAACTTAAAACAAAAACTAATTATTCAAATCGAAAAATAAAGCCAAAATCAAAAAACCCCATTTTTTGGCTGAAACATCCTGAAAGGGCATACTTTCAGCTAATTTTTAAGCTCAATCAGTCATTTGGATCTTTCCGATTTTTCTTGTTATCTCAATTTGAAAATTAGACGTTTTTTTGTCAATTCCGTCTTATAAGGTTAAAAGTAGGCAATTAAATGGTTAAGTTCCTGAGAAGATATTGTTCGCCAGACCTTGAGTCAACTTCTTGGAAAGTTTCACTGCCATTTTCTAAAATGCTTTAGAAAATTTATCTTTCATTATTTTTTTTTTAATTTTTTTTTTCATCTGGATTCAGTTAAAGGAGTCTTAAGCCTAACTACAATGATTTTGTAATTGTTTTGCTTCATTTAATCAGAAATCAAAAAAAAAAACAGCTCTTAAAATACGTACAAAATAAAAACTAACTTTTTTTTAATAAAGTTAAAATTCGTGTTCTTTTTTGTTAACTCCTTCCGGAACATAGGTACTATAGAACCACAATTTTAATTCTTTTGAATAAAAATATGAATTTTTGATTGTAATAAGTTAAAATAGATTAAACTACACATTAGGCAAATTTTTAGTTAAAAATATTCTTCGAATTTTGCAAAAAATCGAAAAAAAGACTTCTACATTGATTATTTTCCTTAGGATCCGGAAAGAGTTAAACTTTGGAGTTTATACCTCAAGTGCCAACACAGCGTAGTTTTTATTACATTATTTCACAAATATTCATTTCATTTTTAATGTTTCCGATCATTTTCCAATTTTCCGGTATTTTTCGAGCTTGATACGATTTTTCAGTGTACCAAAAATTTTGACGTTAATGGACACCCTAAAAATCGGTATAAACTTCATCAAGCTCTATGTTTCAGTATTTTGTTCTTATGTCCCAGTTTTCCTATTTCAGGTCTGAAACGCTACTCGAAAACAAAAATTGAAATTTATACTTACTAGCCGGATCCCCTTCAACTGCAAATGATTCAAAATTCAATAATAGCTTGTAGCCAGTTCTTGCAGTTATATACCAATTGCAAGTTTTAGATGCTAACCCTTTGCCAGGTCCGTTATAGTTTGAAGGAAAATTGGGTGATGACACAATTCCGAAATCTTGACCAGTAGAGTTATTTCCACAGTCGCCAAAGATTGATTTTGCAACTTCAAAAACATACCTGGCTTTAAAACCACTGGCAACATTTTCACTATCAGTGTGAAGTAAAACTTTAAGTCCAACAGAATTTCTAGGACTTTCTATAGGCCCCGGAGAAGTATAACCACAGTAACGACCTTTAATTAAAAAAAAAGATTTTGTATCAAAAATCGATAACATTGTGAAACAAGAAATAATGCACGTCTTTAAACATTAAATCTACCAAAGGCGGTCATTTGACCTTTTTTCACATTCAACTAAAGAGTGCAATGATCAAAAAACTATATTCACGTAAATTAATAATATGTTTTTAGCTATCTTTTGGTAGTAATATATTTATTAATAAAAACGTACGTAAAAAAATACAAAAGTACTAATTCTATAAAGTGCTTGATGATCGCTTATTCAACTTAAATATTTTTGTTAAAGGGACTATGTTACTTGTATTCAGAGATGTATTATGCTATTTATTTATTTTAATTTATTTAAATTACACTGCTTAATAAAATAAAAAAAAAATTGTCTTCAAACGGAAATTCCTTTGGGGTCCCATTTTATATACAGGGAGTTTTTAAAAGTTAACATCAGTCTTTCTTGCATTTATCACTCTTCATTAGTAATTTTTATTACTCTTTATTGATCTTCAATGACTCTCTGTACCTCGTTTATAGTCTTAACCAGTCCTGTTAACCAAGCCTTGGAACAATAAAATGGGCAATACATGTATTGCCATAAATAAATATATGGCTCGAAAACATATGGGCCATGAATGACTCGAAAAGATGTGAGCCATAAATATATGGCTCGAAAAAATATGGACCATAAATATATGGTGAATTTCTACATTTACAATAAATAAACAATTTTATTGTTAAAGCGGCCCGCATCATTCGATTCAGGAACATCACCTTCGCTGATCAATCCCTCTACAATATACTATTCTTCTTCAGATACTAGCTCGTTTCCTTCTTGACTCTCTCCAATATAATTTACAGCTGTATAGTCCTCTTCGCGTTGTGTAATTGGAGAAGCCATTATTTGCAGGTGTTTTATTAATTAAATTTAAAAAATATTTATAACACCATTCAATTCACTTTATTTTTGATTGTTAAAAAATAACACAAGGCAAGAGTCGTTCGGGGATATTTGACAGCAAACGTCAAAGTGTTGGTTCGTTTTGTCAGTATAAACATCTCAATAAAATTTACAATGCAAATTGTTCCCAAAGTCTTTTTTTGAAACGGAAAATTAAAAAAAAATCTTAGGAAATTGATTTTCTTTTAAAATAAAAAATGTTGAGTTAGACATCGAATATTCCAACATCATATATTAATTTTCTCACACTATTTTTTTATTTTATACACTTTTACACATTTTTTGGAATAAGATGAGAATGAGAATAGTTTTTTCATATTTAGATTTTGATTTTTTTACTCCCTTGAGTTGCATATTATGATTCATAACAATAAAGATTCTTACTTAACCCTCCGTTCAGCGATAAATGTTTACCCTTACTTTCAGCGACGGGGTCTGGCCAGGCTCCAACTATTTTAAGTAAAAAAATCATGTTTTTGTTAGTTTTAGACAAAAATCACCTTAAGCAAAGTTGTAGAGTACATTTTAAGCTACAACTTTCCTGGACTGACCAATTTTACATTTGACGTATTAAGATCTCAAAAATGGCAAAAACGCAATTTCGTTCTAATTTTTCGGTACAAAAGTGACAAAAAATCAAATTTTCGTAAGTTTTAGGTCAAAGTGACTTGAAACAAAGTTATAGAGAATATTTCAAGCTACAACTTTGCTGAAGTGACCAAGTCGATGTTTCATTAACTTAGAGCCCAAAAATGGCATAATACGCAATTTTGAGCTCATTTTTCGGCTTTTTTTACTCAGCTGACCAGGTCCATATTGTACATATTAAGACCAAAAATGACAAAATAAAGAGATTTGAGCTGATTTAACACTTGTGTATTCCTTTGAAAAACTTACAAATTTGTTCTTTCGTTTTGGATCCAAAACATCATACAAATTTGTATGAATTTCAATAGATACCGAAATTTGGGCCTTTGTGGCAGAAAAAACTACCTATCATGACTAACTGAAATAAATTGTTTAATCAGGCTGTGGAATTGGGCTTCGAAGCCTAAAAATGTTACTATAATGCGATAAAATTCGATGAAATAACACAATTATTATTCTTTTGCATGTTCGATGAAGGAACCTTCGTATTAATTTAAATGTAATATTTATATAATTATTTATATTTTATAAATTATTTAATATAATTTTTGTTTGTTGCATAAAAGAACCTCTTATAATTGGTTTTCCCTCATAGTTTTGAGCACTGGGCTCAGAAATTAGCCTTCAGGTCCATAAAATCAGTGAAAATTATCGTTAAAACCCGTTTTATTGGATTGATCAGTGCCATTTATTTATGTGTGATGAAAGTTCTTTTGAAAATTATTTTTGGTTTTTTTGTAATTAAAGCAGGGTCGTAAATTGGGCTCTTAAGCCTTACAAGGATCAAAACTATGACCTAAGCACTATATTTGGCCGTTCAATGGAGATGACAACATAAAATTGCACTTTTTACAACATTTTAGTGGTTTTGATTTTTACTTTATATGGAATGTTTTGGATCCAAAACGAAAGAAAAAATTCGTAAGTTTCGTTTTCTTGGCCCAACCACAAGATGAATTTTAATTTTTTTTTTCATAGATTTTTACTAATTTTCATTTCTGACAAAGTCACAAAGTTCCAGTTCGATTAGAGTTCAAATAAAAAAGTTACGCGAGTTTTAATTTTTAAATGTTTTGGATGCAAAACAAAGAATACACAAGTGTTAACGGTTTTTGAGCCATATTCATATTTTCTATAATTGTAGGTAAAACTGGTGTGAGACAACGGTGAAGTGAATATCTGAATAGTGCTAATATGTTATGTTTGTTTTAAAATTATGGGAAAATTTAATATTTTTTATCAAAATCTGAAAAAATCAGTTTTGAATCGTTTTGTCATGTTTTACTCTTAGTATATGCCTTTTTCATGTATTTATTTTCGTGATTAGATCGAGAATGCTAGATAGTTTGGAGGCAAAACTCTACGAAAACCTCTATTTCCTGAAAGAACTTATAATTAAGAAACATGGTATTTTAAAAAGCAAAAACTTTAAAAACCTTAAAATTTTCTAAAAATTTTGTTTGTATATTTTTTGATAAATGCTTGATTGATTTTGAATAATTTTTTCAACTTTGCTTCAAATCTTTTTAATCTAAAACTTACGGAAATATGATTTTTTATTCAAAAACTAAAATATGAGCTCTTATATGAGTAGTTTGCTATTTTTGGCCTCCTATTTAATGAAATATCGACTTGGTCAGTTCAGCACTCTTTTATTCCTTAAATTATGTTAAAATTGAAATAAAAATGTTTGTTGAATCAGGGTATTTCGATCATTTGTTTGTTGCACTGCTTTCGCGAAATCTAAATTTTGTTGTTGCGTGTTGTCATTTTCTTGTGAAATGAATTCTGGAAAATCATTCTGTTTTTGTTGGTAATCTTTTTTCTTATTTTGATTTTTTTTAAATCTGTTCTGTATTTCTATAAACGTTTTTCTTGCAATACAGCCAGAGTAACTTGCTGTATGATTCTCATTACAATTTATACATTTAATTAAAGTTTTATCAATCTCTTCACCGACTGTTTTTTTGTGTTCAAGTACTGCACGAGGAATTCTTTTTTTACAACCATATGTTTTATGATTCTTAGCACATACAAGACAATACGTAGGCATATTAGAGTTAAAAGAGCTGTGTCCATACATTTGACAATTTCTACATTGAGGATACTTATTGTGTGAACGTGGAGAATAGGATGACCATTTCACAATTATGTGATTTATATGCTTCACTTGACGTAAATCAGAGAGTTTTACAGTATCGGGTTTAAAGTACAACAAATAGACACACTGGTTGTCATATACATAAGAATTTTTGAAATTAAGTGTATTAATGTCTGTTGGATGAATATTTTGTTCTGCTAATTCGTTTTTGAGCTCAGTGAGATCCATTTTATGTAGTCCTGTTAGAACAATTTTTCTTGGCCTTGTTTTCGGGTGTGATATTTGAAGAAACTTATATTTTCTTTTATCAGTAACTGACAAAAAGAATTATATTCACTTTTTTCCACAATATGTACACGAATACCAATACTGAGGAGTTTTGTTTCAAATTTTTTTTTACAATATTAAAATATTTAAAATGTTTATTTATTTAAATATTTATAATATTTAAAATGTTTTTAAAATTTTTTTTTCAACATATTTTGAACTCCACTAACATTTTTATTTGTCACAATAATTGGTGGATTTTGGAAAATTTATTTTCTTGTTTTGGTAAAGAACTTTTTTTGTTAACATTTGTATCTTCATCCAATGCTTGGAACAATATAATGGGCAATACGATATATTGCAATATATTGCCATAAATAAATATATGTATGGAAAAAATATGGGCCAACAAACCGACATATTACATGTTAACATATATGTCGACATATATGTAGATCAAAATTAACATGTCGACATGGAAAAAAATTAAAGCAAATGATTTTAAAAATTTGTATTGGTTCAAAGTTCAAAAGTTTATTTCATTGTTAATCTAATTGATTAATTATAATTTGGTTAATAATTTGATATCAAAATTTTTGAAGTTTATTTATCTCTCAAATTCTCCATCTTTTTATATTTATACTTATACTTCTAATCAGAACGATTTTTTGATCTCTTATTTTATCTTTTATATCTTCAAATATTCTGATATCAATTCAGGTATGAAAAAATTGCAAGATATAAAAAAAATTATTTCATTAAACTTAAAAAATTTTGATGTCAAATGCTCCGCTGCTTCGCATTTAGGTATAAAATGATAGAGAGATAAAATTATTCTGATTGCAAAGTATAAAGAAATTAACGTACTCTCTTTTTAAAACGGTTGAATTTAAACTTCAAAGCAATTACAAAAAGCAAGATTTTTTTCTTTTATCATTTTCAAATTTTTTAACTCATTAACCGCGACCGTTGCGTATACGCAACACCAAATAAAAATGACATTTTATCTAACTTTTACAGTTATTATCAAAAACTTTGTATATATTCTTAATTTTTGAATGTTTATGTTTAAGGATAATGGTGCTTTGATAAATTTATCATAAGTTTGTGTTAATTTCTAGAAATGTAAAGTTGTGACAAAATTCACAAAATTTTTTTAATTAAAAATTCATGAAGAAATATGAAGGTATTTAATTTTTATTTTCTTTTATTTTACACTATTTGACTTGTATTTTAAAAATACTTCAAGAGATTTTTTGTTTGCATTTTAGAAATATCAATATTTTTGGTTTCTTAGTGTTGCGGTCGCGGAAAACGATATCAAAAATAACCATATATTTACTTTGACAGTAGATGACAAACCGACAATTTTTAACTTTAAATGAAGTAAAACACGTCGTAGAGTATGATTTTGAAAATTACATATTGTGGTAATCGCTCTTGATGTGGGGGATCGACAGATGAAGAAAGTTTTGACGAATACCAGTTGAATGGTGATGATAAAATCGGCAAAGTGACCGCAACTTATGAGATTATGACAATTAATGATGAGCCGGACATTAAAAATCGTGAGGGAATGTGGTCCTCGCGTGAGTCAACATACACAAAGAATCCAATCAATGTTGAATAAAAAATTATAGAGCAATTTTGAGGAAAAATTATTGAAATTGAATCTTTTTATTTTATTACTTCATATTACTTTTTATATCGTTAACCGCGACTGATGCGTAAACGCAACGGCACTTTCTGAACCTTTAAAATTCAAATAGGTCTATTTTGAGCTTCTATGTAAAATTTCAAGGTTTTTGGTCCACGGGTTCAAGAGCGGCGGTAAATCGTAAAAATCAATTTTTATGGTTCAAATAAACAAGATACCGATACATGAAAAAAAATATAAAAAAAATCAAATGAAAACAAAGTTCTGGCCAATATTTAGGAAGTTATTAACTTCTAAAATAAAGTTTTATAAAAGGTAGGTGGCTAACTAAAAAGTAAAAAACAAGAAGTTTTCAAGCAAAATTTTTTAAAAGTTGGCAAAGATTGGCAAGTTTTAGCATGATGTCTCTTCACAACCTGTTAGGTATTAGCAAGACCTACATTTTAAGCCAAGTCCCAAACGTAAATAATGATAAATAATCTTCTCCGAGTCCAAAACGTTTTTCCATATAAAATCCTTTAGTTCTTATTAGGTTTATTAAATTGATTTTATTTATTAACTTTATCAAGAACTAATTTATTTTAATTTTTATCTATATAATTGACTTAACCCTTAACTACGACTTTCTGATAGGATTTTCATCCAGTAAAGTAGGTTCTCCGATTAAGTCGATTAAGTCGATTTTCAATTTTTTTTTGTTATTTTTTTTTTGTTTTAAAGTTCCTTACACCAATTCAATGATTTTCTTATTGAGTTTAATAATATATCAATAATCATATAAATAATGTTTGATATAATGTTTAAATTTATAAAAAAGTTATTACTGATGTATAATCAAAAATAAGAACAAATCATTAAATTCGTCATTTGTCCAAATCATTTTGCTTGAAAAGCTTTAAAAATAATGAAAAAAATTAAAAAAAATTTTTTTTAAAAAAAAGAATCTCTCTTAAATAATAAGAATATTCAAATTCGAAAACAGGTTTGTACGCTAAAGTAACCCACTTTTGAGAATTTGACTCGTTGATTGAAAACGAAGGTTTCAAACAAAAAATTAAAAAAAATGACTTTCATTTTTACCTCTAATGAGCAAATATTTGTTCTAATATCCCCATGGTGAGGCGGTTAATGGGTTAATTTGAGCTGGCTGTGATTTAACCACTTAAGAATTTGATAAAATCGTTTATATAAGTCATACTATTGTTAGTGTTAAAATTCACTTTGATAAAATAATAGTTTATTTGATAATTTTCTACATTTATATATTATAATTATGCATGTACAACACATGCATCTTATCCAATGTCAGAACTAATCTCAAAAACTCCTAATCCTAAAAATTATTATTTCACGAGGAATGCAAGATAAAAACAACAAGAATGTCAATATTATCAAACTTCGAACAAAAATTTTAGGTTTTTTTTTATGTGTATAAAGGAATTTAAATCTCTATGATTCAATTTTTTCGAGCCATATATTTATGGCATTATTTTTCTTATACATATATTTATTTATTGCAATATATTGTGTTTATCATTATAGTGTTCCAAGCATTGCCCTCGCCATTCGATTAAAAGTCCTTGCTGCCCCCTATAAGGTCGGAGGGGGATCACACCCACAATTTACACCCTCCCTTATCGATTAAAAGTCAGTTTTAAGTTCCGTACTAACTTCAGGTAAGTTAAAATAAGGATTGTTTATATTTAAAAAGTCCGGGATCTAGTATTTAATATTAAACTTATTGTAAAATCCCTCCATAAAAATACCGACTCACAATAATTCCGCCGACTGAAAAACACCGACCGAATATGTGTATGAGGTTAATTTTTTTTGCTGTACACGATTCTGGACGCAATTTTATTTTCGTCCAAAACAAGTCGATCTCATTTGGATCTCGTGGATCCTAAATTGAAAAGACCAAAAAAAAAATTTTTTTTTATATTTTCGGTGTTTGAATTTTTTAGACCATTTTCAAATTTTTTAATGAAAAAAATCTCAAAAATCAATTTTTATGGTACTCTGGTTCTAATAAATCACTCACTTTGTTCTGCAAAGTTTTTGCTCGTAACATGAGCTACAATGTTTACTTGGACCACTTTTTGGGTTTTCATACAAAAATATTGAGAAATCACCCAAAAACCATTCAAATTAAGTTGAGCACTTTTAAAATGGTAAATACATGGAAAATCGGTGGTTTGTATGGAAACTTCAATATTTTGTATGAAAACATCGAAATAATGTATGACAAAGTTGCTTAATTTTACCAAATATTTAACTTTTCAGAAGGAACTATATGTCTATTCCTCTTGGAAAACAAATTTCCCATACTAATCAACGATTTTTCATGCATTTACCATTTTTAAAATGCTGAACTTAATTTGAATGGTTTTTGTATGATTTCTCAATATTTTTGTATGAAAA
The DNA here is from genome assembly GCA_900002565.1 of Culicoides sonorensis. Classification (NCBI taxonomy): domain Eukaryota; kingdom Metazoa; phylum Arthropoda; class Insecta; order Diptera; family Ceratopogonidae; genus Culicoides; species Culicoides sonorensis. The sequence continues at coordinate 24,335 of LN483870.1, forward strand.
CCCAAAAAGTGGTCCAAGTAAACATTGTAGCTCATGTTACGAGCAAAAACTTTGCAGAACAAAGTGAGTGATTTATCAGAACCAGAGTACCATAAAAATTGATTTTTGAGATTTTTTTCATTAAAAAATTTGAAAATGGTCTAAAAAATTCAAACACCGAAAAAAATAAAAAAAATTTTTGAGATCGACTTGTTTTGGACGAAAATAAAATTGCGTCCAGAATCGTGTACAACAAAAAAAATTAAACCCGTATAGATACACAGCAGTCGGGTTGCTAATTCGGCATAAAGATTTGAATAAAATTCACAATATATATTTATAATATAATTAAAATTAAACATGTAATAACTTCGTCAAAAATACTCACCAAGAAAGAGATCACTTTTATCTCTGAATAATACATAAAGTTCCAGCCAGTCTTCAAAACAAACTGTATTCCTTTCAATGAATAATATTAATACAATAAGTGTCAATGAAGGTAAGTCAGGAGTTAGGAGTTATAAGGAACATTAACATATTATAAAAAAGCCTCACGAAGAGTTAAAGGAGCATAAATAATAAATATATTCTTTATTCATGAAAATTATTTACAAATCATGTGTGAATGTGAAATGTTTGAGAGTTTTAGATATGCTCTATTGCAGCTTCTATGTTGGGGTTGTGGTGTGTTGTCTTATTTTCCAAAGCTGATAGTCTCTTGCGTGTTGATGGTGTCAGTTGATGTTGGTGTAATAAATATTTACTTAGTCAAAACATGAAACAGCTTTTCTCGTGTAAGGATTGAATTTTAATTTGTATCGAGGAATTGTAATCTGTTGTTGAAGTTTGTGTATAATTTGCTGATGAATTCTGTAATTTTTTCGATGTTAGCTGATTGATGAATGTCTGTTGTGCGCGTGTACCATGGTACGTTCAGAGCCATTTTAATGAGCTTGTTTTGGCAGATTTGAAATTTTTTCGAGTGAGTTTTGGCAACTGTATTGAATGCAGGACAGGCATAAGTCATGATTTGTCTTAATACTGTTTTTTAAAGTAGGATTTTGTTTTGTTGATTTAAACGTGATTTTCTGTTTATGAGGCTCTAAAGGATTTTTGTGGCAGCGTTGACTTTTGTTGTGGCATATGTGACGTGATCTTTAAAGGTGAGTTTCTTGTCCAGTATAAGCCCGAGATATTTAATGTTGTTTGACCATTCAATTTCAGTATTATAGTCTGACAAATATAAATTGAAATTTTTTGTACGTATTTTCTGTATGTACATACGCGAAAAAATTTCAATTCATATTTGTCAGAGTATACCAGCCATGAAGTTTTTGTGTGGAATTTGTTTTATACGACGATTGGAGAAAAAGATGACTTGAGTTTTTCTTTCATTCATTGACATTTTGAAACTTTTGAAGTAGGTGTTCAGTTTTCGTACGGTTTGTTCAAGATTTCGCATTATGTACTTGGAAAATCTTGATGTACAGAATATTGCTGTATCATCAGCGTATAGTGCAATGTTGGTATTGCGTGTTGTTGGCATGTCATTTGTGAATTTGTCAGTGAATTTATTGTATAGTGAAAGTGATAAAACTGAGCCTTGTGTGACGATATACTGTGTGACTGTGATAGTTGGTTGATGACTGCAACTTGAAAGGATCTGTTTTGTAGAAAATTGAAGATAATTTTAGTGATGTAATGTGGCGTGTTAATGTTAATTAATTTGTAGACAAGCCCATTGTGCAATGTTCTGTCGAAGGCTTTTTCGATGTCAAGTGATACTAGTCCTGTTGAAAGTTTGTTGTTGAGAGAGTTTTTGATGTTTATGGTTAGGCGATATAGTTGAGTTGTTGTTGTGTGCTGTGGACGGAAGCCATGTTGATACGGTGGAATGAAGTTGTTGTTGAAAAGGTGTTTGTTGAGTCTGATAAGAATGACCCTCTCAAGAACTTTACTCAGCTGAGTAAGCTGATTGGTCGATAACTGCTTGGTGAATGAGCTGGTTTGCCTGGCTTGAGAATACCAATGACTTTTGCATGCTTCCATGCTGTTGGAAAGTGACAAAGGTGTTGACATGAGTTACCCGGGCGCCTTTGAATTTTTCAGAGAATGAACAATTTGAGTAACTTCTGCTTGATCTGTTGTATCTAATAAACGGTCATGAGTGGTATTGTTCTTAAATCTGTTTACGGTGGCATTGACGTGGGTTGTAAAGCTGACATTATGATCAGATAACTTATTTTCTTGATTTTGAAAAAATTGATCTGCTAGGGCGTTGCTTTTTTCTATAGGTGTAATGGTAATTGGTCGTTGACTTTTAAAGGTGGCATGAGCTGTTTTCTCCGTTTCAAAAATTTTTGAGTTTTCCAGAGTTGGCGGTTATTATTTTTATTTGTGAACGTTGAAATTTTGTGATTAAAATTATCGTTCTCGAGTTTTGAAATTCCATTTCTGATTTCTGAGTTCAGTTGGTTGATCAAAGGGCGGGTTATTTGCATTGTTCTGTCTATTTCGTTGGCTTTAACGAAATAGGGTGTTAAGAGTTATAATCATATTTTTTATTTCTGTTGTGATTTGAAGTCCATATTTATTTGGTGTTGTAAAGGGCACTGATTGTCTCTGAGCTTCGAGTAAAATATCTGGGAAACCATTAATTGCTTGATCAAGTGATTCTGTTGTTTCATAGGGTGTATTTGTGTTTATTTGTAAATCTACAATTTTTGGGTTACAACCAGGCCATATTGGCTATAAATTTATAATTTAAATTAGTAACAAATTGTCGAGAAATACAGAAATTATACGTTTATAATTTAAATATTGTATTTATATTTATTTATATGCATTTATATTGGTTATAATTGGTTATAATTTTCAATTTGTGACAAAAAAGTGGTTATAAATGACTCATATATTATTGTTACTCAAATTTTGTTTTTGATGAATTTTAAAATGTTCAAGTTTTCGTTCTTCTTTGTGAACATATTTTATGTATTTAAAAAAATAGTATTTATTTTAATTAAATATTTTATTGAATAATGGATTTGATAATTCTGAAGAAATTAAAATAAGTTCAATTATTTATTTTCCTCTCAGCTTTTGAATAAAATTCACAATATAATTACTGAAAAAACGAGAAAAAAAATTTTTTAATAAATCAGTTTATCAATTTAGAAAGTCTTCTTCTTAATCAAAAATGTTAATGACCTTTAAAAAAACTAAGTCTATCGGATCTTGAAAAGAATGTTACCGCAACGAATTATCATCCGTATCTTAGACCAGCTTATTAATTTTTCAGAAATAGTCGAAATAATATAAAAAAATGAATATACGCTCAAGACTTTTTGACAAATGAAAAAAAAATTCTTTTATTTTCATTATTATAAAGAATTAAAGTAAATGAAATTTATTTAAAAGAAAAGTTTTGAAGACTCCAAATTTCTGGTTACTAAAGCTTTTCTATTATAATTATAATAATCACATGCAATATTCTCTAATCAAAATCTAATAATTGATAAATGCATATTTTTCATATTAAGGCTATACCGAACGTAGAAATCAACTCATATAAAAAATGTTGATGTATTCTATGCGTATTAAAACAATACTCAAAAGTTAAGCATATAGTATCTATACGCCTCATACACACACAAAATATTCTACACGTTTTCGAAACATCAAAATACATCAGCTGTTTTTTTAATGTTAGTGGAAATTCCTACTTCTTTATGAAATTTTACATTTTTTCTGATGAAAATCAAATTTTATTAATTTTTTGGGCGAATTTTAAAAATCTGTTTCCAACAATACCTGAGCATTTGTATTTTGAGAGTTTTCTCAAAATATCGCGACATTTTATTGAAATTAGACCGAATTATTTCGTTTTTTCTGAAAAATTTTATGCTCACATTTTATTCAATTTTCTCGAATATTTTATTTTAAACTGCAAATTCTGCTCCCAACAATACCTAAGTTAGACAATAAGCTCCAGTTTAGAACAAAAAAAGACAAAAAATAATGGATTTTAAGCGAAGTAAAACTGTTTTGAAATTAGCGCATTTTCGTCATTTCTATGCCGTATAGCCTTAATATTATTTTAATATAATTTTTGTAAATCATTTGAAATTTGAAAAATTTCTCCTCAACAATTAACTTTTTAATTCGCCTAAAACTAATTTTATTACTAACAATATTTTATATTTTTTTGGATAATTAACAAATTTAATTGATATTTATTTACTATTTAATTATTTTTACTCAGAAAAAATCCGTTCATACATTTCATCATCATATTCATGATTCATACAAATACCATACAACATAAACAAGAAAAGTGGAAATATTTATTACTCAGTATTTATATTTCTCATTTATAATTTTCGTATAGATACTATACAACACATACACAACAAGTGGTTATAATTTAGTAATATACATTTATAAAAATTATTATTTTTATTTCTGCATATTACTAAACATTTCGTTACTATAACAAGTTATAATCAATTTATAAGTCGCAATATTTTTTGTTATCCGGCCTTGGGTTACAATTGATTTGTATTTTTGCCAGTTTGCTGCTTTGAAGTTAGGAATTTGACGTACATGAGTGGTGTTTGTCTATGAATGTGTTACGATATTGTGATCTGAGCTGCTTGGGAATGTAGATGAATTGTCGATTTGATGCAAGCCATTTGTAATTACAAGATCAAGTATAGAGGATTGTCTATTTGGGTCTGCAGAAAAGTATGTGTACGTTTGTGGGTGCTTAATTAGAATGTTGCTGTTTTGTTGTAAATTAAACAAGAGCCTTCCAGCTTGATTTGATGTTGAGTAGTACCATAAACGATGACGGGCATCGAAATCTCCTACACCGAAAATACTATTCCCCTCGCGGCTTCCCGTCGCTAGCGACGGGAATTTACGACGGGAATTTTTTGTGCGACGGGAATTTGCGACGGGAATTTTCAAAAGAAAAAATATAAATTGAAAACAAATTTTTCCGTTTCCGAGTAAAAAAATCATGTTTTTGTACGTTTTAGGTAAAAGTGACCCGAAGCAAAGTTGTAGAGAATATTTCGGGCTACAATTTTGCTGAAATAACCAAGTCAGTATTTCAAGTATTAAGAGGCCAAAAATGGCAAAATACACAATTTTGAGCTCATTTTTCGGTTTCCGTGTAAAAAAATCATGTTTTTGTATATTTTAGGTAAAAGTGACCTGAAGCAAAGTTGTAGGGAATACTTTGGGCTACAATTTTGCTGAAATAACCAAGTCAATATTTCAAGTATTTAAAGGCTCAAAATTACAAAATACACAATTTTGAGGTAATTTTACGAATTTTGAGGTAATTTTACGATTTTTGAGTTAAAAAGCGTACTTCCTAAAATATTTGGCAAAAATGATATGAGACAAAACACTAGGGAATATTTCAATTGAGCTGAACTGTTCAAATCAAGTTTTGAATTGTCTGAAGTTTTGTCATATTCAAACTTTTACCTAAGAAATATGGATTTTTAACAAATTTGTGCTCAAAAATTTTGTATTTTGCCATTTTTGGCCTCTTAATACTTGAAATACTGACTTGGTTATTTCAGCAAAATTGTAGCCCGAAATATTCTCTACAACTTTGTTTCAGGTCACTTTTACCTAAAACATACAAAAACATGATTTTTTTACTCCAAAACCGAAAAATGAGCTCAAAATTGTGTATTTTGCCATCTTTGGCCTCTTAATACTTGAAATACTGACTTGGTTATTTCAGCAAAATTGTAGCCCGAAATATTCTCTACAACTTTGTTTCAGGTCACTTTTACCTAAAACATACAAAAACATGATTTTTTTACTCCAAAACCTAAAAATGAGCTCAAAATTGTGTATTTTACTATTTTTGGCCTCTTAATACTTGAAATACTGACTTGGTTATTTCAGCAAAATTGTAGCCCGAAATATTCTCTACAACTTTGCTTCAGGTCACTTTTACCTAAAACGTACAAAAACATGATTTTTTTACTCATAAACGGAAAAACTTGTTTCAAAATTATATTTTTTCTTTTGAAAATTCCCGTCGCATTTCCCGTCGCAAATTCCCGTCGTAAATTCCCGTCGCCAGCGACGGGAAGCCGCGACGGGAAGCCGCGACGGGAAAAGTATTTAGAGTGTAGAATGAGATAGCTTTGGCGAGAGTGTGTTATTTTTTTCAGGTCATTTGTAAAGTTTTGGGTAATTAAGTTGTGACTAGTACCACCTGAGAGATAAGCAGATTAGATTTTTACGGAATCGTTGTTAGCCAGAGGTAGTTCCATTCCAATTATTTCTATTATTTCTGTTAAAGGTATTGTAAGAAGTTTGTGAGTGATGTCGCGCCTGATAATAATTGCAACACCACCAGAATGTGCGGTCCAGTCTATGTAAAATGTAATCTGGATGTGAGTGTCGGATTGATCAAAATTTGTTTCACATATGCAAGCAATACTAATAGAGTTATCACACATAAATTGATAAAATTCATGAATATGGTTTCGGAAGCCTCTGGCATTCCATTGAGCGATGTTAATGTTATTCATTTGTGTATTAGACTTTATTGTAAGAGTAACTGTAGAGATATTTGAATGCTATGTCACCTATTACTTTGATTTGGTCTCTTTTTGTACGACAGGTTTCGAAACGATCAATAAATTCATCAAGTATAGCGTTACATGTATCAGAGGAAAATAGATCGTTATTGTTGTTGTTGTTTTGGTGAGAAGTTAAACGAGTCTCAGAATTTGTTTGATGGAGTATGATTTCTTGGGATTGGATTACGAGGCACTGGACTTCTTGGAAGTTCAGGATGGACATTCAAAGCGGGCAATGGTGTAATTGGCCTAGATAAACGCTGGTTCTTTGAAGAACGTTCAAGGTGCTCAGAACGTTGTTTAAGAATTCCTGAACGAAATGGACAACCACTAAAATTTGCAGTGTGCTTACCATTACAGTTACTACATTTGACTTTATCATCTGGATTTTTTTTCTTACAAGACAATTTTGCCATCAGAGTCAGTTACTTTTAGATATTTACAAGATGATGTTGGATGATTTTCTGAGCATCTACGACATTTAGGTTTTCTAAAACACCCTTCTGTGCCATGGAAAAAGCCTTGACAATTCGAGCATTGTGTCACTTTTGGTTTTGTTGGTTCATTTGGATTTGAATTTTTATTTTCAAAGTAATAATCCCATTTAATAATAACGTTAAAAATTGATTTTATAGCACACATTTTTTGGATTGTAACCCCGGTACTCTTCCAGTAATTAGAGATGTGGGTCCGAGAATTCTTGGTCGAGAATCTCGGCGAGAATGGGCTTTATTCTCGTTCCCGATTCTCGACTGAAAATCAACCGAGAACGAGAGTAAAAGTAGATCAACAACCATTTCATTTTTACACATTGCGCTCATGACCAGTTTTAGGCTTGTGATTTTTCTCGAATAACAGAACGTAAAAAAAATATGTGATTAGTTTTGGCAAGAACTGCAAAATACCTAAAATAATTTGTTAAAAAAGCAACGAGTAAGCTTCAGCATTTCGAATTTACGAATGGAATGATTCATATGTACCTTTTACAGAAAAATATGAATTAATAATTATTTAGCGGAAAAAACAAAATTAATAATAAAGGTAGGGCGCGCCCGAGCGTAAAAATCAAAGAATAAAAAACCAGTCTTAACACCATCTCAATCTCTTATTTACAGAGAGGTCATTTTGGACAAAATTAAAACTATAAAGCACGAGAGTGAAAATAAAAGTCTTATGAAAATTGCACTCCATTAATCTTTATTTTATTTAGATTGTAGATGCTCCGCTGCTTCGCATCTACGCATTTAGGTATGACCAGTTAAGAAATTTAGAGTAATAGAGAGAGGAATTTGAAAGAGGGAAATATAAAAAATTCATTCCACCAAACTTTAAATATTTTGATTTCAAATGGTCCGCAAATCAATCAAATGGTCAAATTTAAGGATTTTCAGAGATTTTTGACCTTCTGAGCCCAAAAAAAGCCTTTAATGTGCTATTTTGTAGCTTAGACTTCAAGCTACAAAAGATACGAAGGAACATAGTGCCTGTTTTGAACACAAAAATTGTAAAATTATTAAAAAAAAGCAAGAAACATAATGTTAAAGCATCATTAAAATCTCTAATTCTTTGAGAGGCCGGCGTACGCTGGTTATACATTATTTTTGGGTGCTTCCAAAATAAAAGTTTCATATTTTTTAAGATAAAACCTGGAAAACAACGCGTAATTAACATTTTTTTTACTAAGAACAAGACGTTTTCAAATGGAAGATTGAATTTTTAAAATTTATTTATGTTGAGTTGAGTTTTCTCGTTCTCGTCCGGGATTCTCGATTTTCTGTAATTCTCGCTCTCGATTTTCGATTTGATCATTCCCGGGAAAATCGACATCTCTACCAGTAATGTACTACATACACGTTGTGGTCTGAATATCTTTTGTTTTTGATTGGTATGGCATTCATATGTATTGGTGGTATGCCGACTATGGCACTCAGTTCAGCACTTAATTCAGCAATGTTTATTGTATTGAGATTATCGAAAGGTTTATAGTTCCGATGGCTTGACCGGCTTCTAGAGCAATTTGGGTCGTTAGAGCCCCTGTTTACGTCTTTTCTCGAAGACCTTGATCGACCTCTAGCCTCTCTATTCCCGACCATGCGATAAGAAGGGTCAGACGCAGGATTTATTTATAACGTTTGTACACACGAGGTATACCAATTAAATTAAATTGTTTATGGTATACCGCACTCTTACCCCATTTATCTTTATTGATCTTCGTTAAACCTTAATTTAATTTTTTTTTAAATTCATGACTCTTCATGACTCTTCATGACTCTTTATGACTCTTCATTGACCTTCATTAATACAGAAATGCGGAACTGCGAAGCAGCGGAGCATTTGTAATCAGAACGATTTTTTGATCTCTTATTTTATCTTTTATATCTTCAAATATTCTGATATCAATTCAGGTATGAAAAAATTGCAAAAAAAATATTTCATTAAACTTAAAAAATTAGGTATAAAATGATAGAGAGATCATAAAATCATAATGTAAATCAGGAGTTAACAGGACTGGACAGGACTATAAAAGATGCACAAAGAGTCATTGAGGTCAATAAAGAGTCATAAAAAAGACTAAGGAAGAGTCATAAAGAGCAACAAAGAGTGATGTTAACTTTTAAAAACTCACTGTACTTTGCGATAGATGGGAAGGGGAGTCATTTTCAAATTTACCCATTATAAAGAACAGTAAAACCTTTGTGCTTTGTAGAAGATGCCAAAAATTTTGATATTAAATTACAATTACGCAGCTCCGCAAAAATCCAAAACACGGTAGACCTTTACAGATTTCTAAATCCGAAAAAAAACATTTTTGGAAAACAGGTGTTGGAAAAAGGTTGGTACAAAATATTTAGCAGAGTTAATCTTACATCATGAAGTTACTATTTTTTTGTCAATTTTAATTAATAATTTTAGAAAAAGTTAACTCTGGGATTCACGGAAAACCAAGGAATTCACATTAACATATTTTAAATTTTTAAATGAACCTTTTTTGTTAAACTTTTTAAAAATTGGAAAAAATATTTAGATGCTAACTGGGCGGAAAATAAAATTGACAGAATGTCAAAAACTGGTTATTTCATATCACTGAATGGAGGATGTTTGAGTTGGAGTTGTCATAAGCAACCTTTAGTGACAGGATCATCCACTGAAGCGGAATATGTCGCGCTGTATGATACAACTAAAGAATTAGTATGGATAAAACGTTTGTGTAAAGCTACGTAACGTGAACATTGACTCAACAACACAAGTTTACACTGATAGTCAGAGTTGTCTTAAAATGCACAATCGAATAGCACCAAACACATTGATTCTAAATATCACTACACTAGGTCATGGATAAAAGTCAGATTATAAAGCCATTGTATTGTAGGACTGAAGAGAATATAGCAGACATGTTAACGAAATCCCTAGGTTACTTGAAGTTAGGGAAATTTAGGACTAAAGCTTACTTAGAATTGAGGCTCAAGGATTCAACACAGTTGAGGATGAGTGTTAAATATTTTGCAATTGCGTTAGTATATTTTATATGCGTACACTCTGTAGGCAGTATAGATCTTATTCATTGTTTTATGTGACACGTTAGATCATGTCAGTCTCAATCTTGCTCTTGTGCAATACACATCAAACGAAATAGAATATTAAACGAATACATTACTAAATCCGTTTTTAATCAATATTCTGTGAATTAAAGGCTTTTAACATAAGCTATCTAATTATAAGCAGGTCTTTCATGAGAATCATAAAAAAAAATATATCCAAAAAATGAGTAAATAAAATTCCAAATTTTCACATTGTAAACACACAAATTTTAATGAAAACAAATAATTTTGTTATAATCAACAAATACTGGGAAAAAATAAGTTCTAATTGTTGAAAAACTATTGAAAAATGCAAAAAAAAATGGCAATGAAGGGTTAACCCATTTAAAATTTTTGTCAAGGTCATAACCATTTGAAAGCCTGTTCAATATTGAACAACTTTCTCAAATATCACTTTTAACCTTTTCCCATCAGATTTTTCATAAGACACATGGGGAGAAATATAAATAAAATTTCGGATAACTTTATTTTTTGCTATAAATTTGTACACTGGTTCTTCAAGCCATTCTAAGCATCAGTGCAAAAAAAAATTTTTTTCCGTACACACGTTCTCGAGATATCGCGCTTTGAAATTTCGCGAATGGCGCGCGCGGCCATTTTTTCACTTGTGATATCTCGCGAACCACAAAACGCAGAAAAAATTCTAAATATGTTTTAAAAAGATATGAAGGATATCTTTAATAATTTTTTAAAATATTTTTAAAAAAATATTGATTTCATAATTAAATTTCAATTTAAAACTCTATTTTTCCATTTTCTGGTAGTTGGACGTGATAAATTTTTATTTTTTTAATATGATTCTGTAGCTTTCATATTCAGCAATACATTTATTTTGGGTTTGGTTTTGGTAGCCTTGAACTTTTAAAGATACAGAGCCTAAAAGAGCCATTTAATTACAATTGTTATGAAAAAAGAGTTTTTTATGATGCGTACCAAACATTTGAGTAACATAAGACACCAAAATGAATCACCAAAAGTATGAATATTCTTGTTTTTGTATGAAAAAGTCACCATCTGAACTTTTTAATGAAAATTTGTAATTAAAGCGCTCTTTTAGGCTCTGTATCTTTAAAAGTTCAAGGCTACCAAAACCAAAACCAAAATAAATGTATTGCTGAATATGAAAGCTACAGAATCATATTAAAAAAATAAAAATTTATCACGTCCAACTACCAGAAAATGGAAAAATAGAGTTTTAAATTGAAATTTAATTATGAAATCAATATTTTTTTAAAAATATTTTAAAAAATTATTAAAGATATCCTTCATATCTTTCCAAAACATATTTAGAATTTTTTCTGCGTTTTGTGGTTCGCGAGATATCACAAGTGAAAAAATGGCCGCGCGCGCCATTCGCGAAATTTCAAAGCGCGATATCTCGAGAACGTGTGTACGGAAAAAAATTTTTTTTTGCACTGATGCTTAGAATGGCTTGAAGAACCAGTGTACAAATTTATAGCAAAAAATAAAGTTATCCGAAATTTTATTTATATTTCTCCCCACATGTAAAATAATTAAACCGGCATTTTGATATAATTAAAGTTTTTCTTTTACACGAAAATATTAATACCAAGTTTAAAAAATAGATTTTCTGAATATCTGATAGGAGAAGGTTAAAAGTGATATATGAGAAAGTTGTTCAATATTGAACAGGCTTTCAAATAGTTATGACCTTGATAAAAAAATTTTAATGGGTTAACCCTTCATTGCCAAATAATTTTTTTTGCATTTTTCAATAGTTTCTCCACCAAATGAAACTTATTTTTTCCCATTATTGATTGATTATAACAAAATTGATAGATTTTATTATAATTTGTGAGTTTACAACGTGAAAAAATATTTCTGAAGTACAAAACAGTGAATTAATCGATGAAAATTATCAATAAAAAATTTTTAATCGAATTTTCCGGAAAAACTAGCTGGACAACCTCCTTTCCCGTATATGGGGGAAATGTTGGGCATGATTTGAACTTTATTATCCTGCAGAGACATGTTTTGGGATCGCGTGGGTTAACCCTTAAATTCCTAAAAGAAAATTTATTTTCCCGATTTTTCACGAATTTTTCACCAAATGAAAATTTATTTTCTTCTAAAATTTGTAGAGCTCTTCAAGACGAAGAAAACAAGCACTCACAGTGCTCTGTAGCTTGAGAAATAAAAAAGTTATGGCTAAAATTCAAGAAAAACAAAATGGCTTCTAGTTTGGCAGCCATCTTGAATTTCGACCAACTGAGTATATTTTTGGATTTCGTTTATCAAGAGCTTTTCGGTCCTAAAATATCTTTGAGATTAAAAGACATGAGGTTTGAACCTGGGTGGATTTCAACGGACTTCATCATATATAATATAGTATAGTATAGTATAATATATAATGTAGATACCACATTTGATTACTCCAGTTTCATGAGCTTTAGAAGACCCTTTTCTAGCTAATTTATCCGCTCTTTCTTTTCCTTCTATCCCACAGTACTCTGGTACATAAATGAGTCTTAAGTTATTTTGCTCAC
>LN483870.1:37133-68572 GCA_900002565.1 Culicoides sonorensis
TTTTTTATTTCTCAAGCTACAGAGCACTGTGAGTGCTTGTTTTCTTCGTCTTGAAGAGCTCTACAAATTGTAGAAGAAAATAAATTTTCATTTGGTGAAAAATTCGTGAAAAATCGGGAAAATAAATTTTCTTTTATGAATTTAAGGGTTAACCCACGCGATCCCAAAACATGTCTCTGCAGGATAATAAAGTTCAAATCATGCCCAACATTTCCCCCATATACGGGAAAGGAGGTTGTCCAGCTAGTTTTTCCGGAAAATTCGATTAAAAATTTTTTATTGATAATTTTCATCGATTAATTAACTGTTTTGTACCTCAGAAATATTTTTTCACATTGTAAACTCACAAATTATAATAAAATCAATCAATTTTGTTATAATCAATCAATACTGGGAAAAAATAAGTTCCAATTGGTGGAAAAACTATTTAAAAATGCAAAAAAAAATATTTTTTTGGCAATGAAGGGTTAACCCATTAAAAATTTTTGTCAAGGTCATAACCATTTGAAAGCCTGTTCAATATTGAACAACTTTCTCATATATCACTTTTAACCTTCTCCTATCAGATATTCAGAAAATCTATTTTTTAAACTTGGTGTTAATATTTTCGTGTAAAAGAAAAACTTTAATTATATCAAAATGCCGGTTTAATTATTTTACATGTGTCTTATGAAAAATATGAATAGAATAAAATAAGTTATGGCTAAAATTCAAAAAAAACAAAATGGCTTCTAGTTTGGCAGCCATCTTGAATTTCGACCAACTGAGTATATTTTTGGATTTCGTTAATCAAGAGCTTTTCGGCCCTAAAATATCTTTAAGATTAAAAGACATGAGGTTTGAACCTGGGTGGATTTCAACGGACTTCATCATATATAAAATATTTATATATGTTTTATATATGTTTTATCATCATATATAGAATATTTATTTTTTTTTTGCCAAAATTCCAAAAAAACATTAAATTTTTACTTTTTTTTCAATTTGAAGCCTGAAAAGCCCAATTTAATTTGGCTAATTTTACTGAAACTTATATTTTCTGATAGCTCTTTTTACCTTCTTTTCAACGATATTCATTACTTGATACTTTGGAACTTAACAAGCTTTAAATATGATTAAACTTTGATATTTAGTATTTTCAATATAAAGGGAAAATGACTTTTTGCTTTGAAATTTTAAAAATATAATAAAAAAAACTAATCAGCGAATTTCAAAATTTCCAAGTGGAAAATAATCAGAATTGAAAAATTTTTTTGACGTGTTTCGGGATTTCTCAGAAGTATAATATCGACCTTTTTTTGTTAAGCTGTGTAATTTACTTACCCATAAGCTCCACCACTTGAATTTGCATTATCAGCTCTTATTTTAAAGCTATCGAAAATTATTGTTACTTGTTCATTAGGAGTTGCCAAAAAAACAAAAGAACAATTTGTCTCTGATGGATAATTTGATGGATATCGAGGACTGTTGAATTCTCCTTTCTTCTTAGATGTACTTTTGTAAGTAAAGCTACAACTTCCATCCGGAGATGCTGTACCAGGTATTTTATATTCCGTTTCAAATGAATATTTTGCCTTTTATAAAATATTTAAAGCATCAATAATAATATTAATATCATTCAATCATTTATCTGTTACCTTAAATCCTCTTCCTTGTAATTCACCTGAACTAAATACCATAACCAAACGTGGACCATCACTCACAACTGCATATGGTAAATCGTTTCCGCAAAACTCATGATCAAATTTATCATATGCGCCTTCAACTTCTTGGCCTTTAAGATACAGTTTTAAGTATCCGTCTGTACAGTTAGAACTGAAATAGTTAAGAATAAGCATCTCAGCTTTAATTTTGATTAATTTCACTAAACATCTTTTTTCTTCAAAAAAATGTGGTGAGTTTTTAAAAGTTAACATCAGTCTTTGTTGCTCTTTATGACTCTTCCGTAGTCTTTTTTATGACTCTTCATTGACCTCAATGACTCTTTGTGCTTTTATAGTCCTACCCAGTCCTGTTAACTCCTCATTGATCTTCATTAAACCTTAAATTGATTTTTTTTTAAATTCATGACTTCTCAAGACTCTTCATGACTCCTAATGACTCTTCATGACTCTTCGTAACTCTTTATGGCTCTTGATTGATCCAATTTTTTTTTTCAAATTTTTTTCAAAGAGTCAAAAAGAGTAATGAATATCGATAACACTGCTTAATATTTTGAAAAAATTGTCTCCGAACGAAAACTTCTTTTAGGGGCCCATTCTATATATAGTGTCGTTTTTTCACTTTGAACACCTCTATTGACCTCTAATATGATATTCTGATATTCTATTCAAAATTGTCCAAGCTTTCCAAAAATACTATATATTTGGTGTTTTGGACGCATAGTAAGGCCACAGATCCATAAAAAAGATGCCCAATTTTTGAATCTCTTTAAAAAATTGGGTTCATTTGAAAAACGGGAAACGCGAACACTTTTCTCGTAAAAGAGTACATTTTATGGCTTATAGAAACTAATCCTGCTACACATAAAAAACAAACTCTTTACTATAGAAAGACCATATACTTCTATATTAATAAAAAAAAAGTAAAAAAACACCAAACTTGTATTGGTTAAAGAGAGTTTTCAAACTCTAAAAATTATCCAGTTAAATCAAAACGCACTAAAAAGGAGGAAATAAGGTTTAAAAGGAGAATCTAATGAGAAAACCAAAGTTTAACTCTTGGCTGGCCAATTTTTAGTTTACAATTTTTGTAGCCACAAGAAAACCCCCTGGAACCTCCTTTCACTCAAGTACCGTGTGCCTCTTAGTTTCTTAAATTTATTTGTACAGAAATCTTGTTGTCTGTCAAAAAATCATTAGGATTTCTTTAATTCTCTTCGAAATATCATGATTTCTAATACGTTTCTTATTCTCTTGTACCTTTCAATAGTTGAAATATTGAAACTCAATAACAATACATTTGAGCATACATTTAAAATTTGGTCTGATTTCCTTAACAGACCTTTGCCTCACTGATTGTAATATGTTAAATTTTTGTATCAAACTAAATTTGAATTAAAAACAAAGAAGTGGAAAACTCTAAAATTTTTAATTTTCAATATATAATATATATTTGAATGATAAGTAAATTTCATTTGATAGTGTTCAATCAAGTCATGATTTCTTACTGTTATTTACGAATTCGTTATTAATATTTTATTTATGTTGGTTACTTGTAAAAAGCTAGAATTTAAATTATAAACATTTTTAAAAAATTTTTTATAAAAATTTTACTATAAATACGAGTAATTGAGATATTTTTCTTGCAAACAAATATTTCATGTAATAAGGTTCTTTTTAGATTTGATAGTGCGTTTTGATTTAACTGGGTAATTTTTAGAGTTTGAAAACTCTCTGTAACCAATACAAATTTGGTGTTTTTTTACTTTTTTTTTTCATAATTTTTAGTTTTAGGTTTGTAAAGTTTCTTTATTTATCTTGTTATGCACCAAGCACAGCTCGAAAATAATTCGACAATACAAATTTTGTACATGTTCAAGTTACATAAAATTAAGATTCATAAATTTAACGCTGATTTCTGATAAATGGTAATTTTGATACATGTAAAAATTATTGATTATGTTATGCCATGTCTTAATTAACGAGATATCTGACCTCGGATATCGATATCCGACATAGTTATCTGTGCCTGTCTTAACTACAAAAAATTAACAGCTGATCAGAGATGTCCATTTAATTTTTTTTTGCATTGTAAATAGAATTGATTCAAAAAAGTAAATTGGTATGAAGAAAATTTTTCCTGTTTGATTAAGGTATGGGGTGTCTTCGGCAAAGTTGCTCAGAATGATGAGGCAAAAATTTTGACATGAAAAAAATTTTCCATTTCCTTGGAAAATTTTTGGAAAATCGAGTTTTTCATGCTCACCCTATTTTTTGTATGGACACCCTGTATTTTTTTGATCCATAAACACTCCCACACTGAATACGAACATAAGTCTAGAACATACTTTGGGTCTCAAATGAACCGTTCGGGCGCTACGCGGTCTTAAAGTAAAAAGTGGAATAAAAATTCACGCATGAATCAGGTGTTCACGCGGATATCTAGTCAGATATCTGATATCTGAGTTGAAAGTGAGATAGCGTTCTATGCATTTTGTATGGGATATTTGAGTAGTTATTTGTCAGATAACGACATATCCGACTTTTTGTCGGATAACGTGTTAATTAAGACATGGCATTACATGAATTGGATAAGAGATATAACTTCATGTTCAAAATTCATATGTATGACTTACATTAAAGTTGTTCAGTTTTTCAAGCTGAAAATTTTGTAGAAGAAAATTTTTACGTTCAACTCCATACGTCTATAGGGTTGTGCGGTAGGTCCATTTTTTTGTATGAGGACCCCAATTTTTTTGAGTGTGGGACCATCAGGGTCAAAAATGATGAATATTTTCAGAAGAAACTAGGGGTCTATTTTGGACGACAACGGAGATATGGGCGTTACCCACAGAATTACGAAGAAATATCGTAGAAGGAATAAACAAAAGGCGTATGTTTTTAAAATTTTACAGGAAAGCATTTTTTTAGCTTATTTCAATATAATTCACTGTTTTGACAATTTTAAGGTTTTAGAAAACAAAGCATGACTTAGGTTAAGGTATGCCAATAGAACTTTAAAAAATATTTTGCTAGAAAGGAGTTATAGAACTTTTTTGTTTTCGTTTCATAAACAAAGGTGGTATGTTAGAAGGTTTTCATGTATTTTAATGAAAATTTAAATGTCACTGAATAATTATAAATACTTTGTGGAATGACGAATTTTAACATGGGAAAAGTCTTTTTGTTTTGCAAATTTTGACATTTCAAGATGGCGACCAGTTTGAGGCCATTTGTCAATAACTTTTTTAATTTCTAACCGAATTAAAGAAACTTATGCTCGTTGAAGAAATCTCGGAGAGTACTATAATCTTAATCAAGTTTTAATCTTTATTTAATTAAAAAACTCAAGAAAAAATAAGAAATTAAAATCGTTTGTCTTGAAAAGGATTAACCCAGATGATTTTTTTCAACATATTTTTAAGAGAATCATTGGGTTTTTTAGAGCTATCGAACGAATATTTGTTCAAAAAGATTGATCAAATATTAAGAAAGTTATGTAAAAAATATGAAAATTAAAGATGGCTTTCTAACTGGCAGCCATCTTGAAAAAATTAAAATCCAAAATTACCAAAACGGTAGGTACAAAGAGACCTTTTAATCCTCATAGTTTAATGAAATTTAAATTCTAAAATTTCAGCGGTCATATTGTAACATAACGTCCGAGGTCCCGATTAAATAAAACGCAGAGTTAATTAAAATTGTTACTTTATTTATTTAAACACGTCTAGTGTGTCGGGTGGTTTCCTTAAAGACTAATTTATGTAAATGTGATTTAAATGTGTGTGAATGTTATTTGTGAGTGTTGATGCTAAAATGAGTGGCAGTCCACATAGAACTGTCACAAGTGGGGCTTTCATCGGGAACGAATCCTTCGATGTTTCTTAGACCTGTTCAGTTGAATGGGATGCGTACTGTTGATAATTCTTTCTGTATACTGATTCTAATATGGTTCTCTATGGTTGTCAATGTTTCCTTTTTCAATTTGGAAGAAGGGTATTAACTTGAGCTAAGCTATAAATTTAATGAAGTTTGAAGTTCCTAGACGGTTTATAATTGTTATTTGTTTTGTTTGTTTCTTCCTGTCAATTTCTGGAACATGCAGGGCAGTTGAATTTAAAGTATCCAATTTCGCCACATCCATAGCAGACTATTCTGTTGTGATTTTGGCACTCCTCCAGTTTGTGATCTCTATGTCCACAATTTGCACAGAATGGTTTTTGGCGTAGCTTTTTCAAGAACTAATCTTGATTGTTGCGGTTCCATTTTCTTTCATTACGCGATTTTCTATTTTGATCGGGACGTACACCAATCTCCTTGATTTCCGGTTCGATATAATCCACATTTGCTTGAAAGTGCGTTAGTTTTTCGACTCGTTGTGCTGCCTCTCATACTTCTGTTAACGATTCCGGCTAAAGCTGATCTTATTGACGGTCGAAGGCCTCTGATCACTATGTCAAAATTTCAGACTCAGACAACTTATGTCTAAGATTTCTGAAGAGCATTTCCATTCTCGTAATGTAGACCACACAAGGCTCCTTAGTTTGTTTTTCCTGTTCGATTTTCCTCAACAAGTCAAAATCTCATGCTGAACCTCTCGCAAACTTAGTTATTTCCTTGACTAATTGTTCCCAATCACGTAGATTGTTGTTTAGAGTCACAAAGTCTGCAACATGTCCTGAAAAGAGGTGGATACGATTCCTGAATAAATCTTCTTTGGTTGCACCTTCTGCATTCGTATAATGCTCCACACGAGCTAAGAATCGGGCTAACTTTTCTTCACGTCCATCAAACTTTTCGATTTTCCACTTAGACACTGGAGTTTTAATTCTGACTTGGTCCACTTGTTCACAAAATCCTTTTTCACCCCCACTAAAATTCGCGTTTTGGATATCAGCTACCATAGAACTTATCTGTGGTAGTGTCTCCAGGAGTACTTGTTGTGTCACTCTTGCAATTACTTCATTTATGCTTCCTTTTAAATTTGATTCATTTGTATGCATAGGGTGTCTTGTTGAATGAGATTTCTTATGCAGGTCACTTAGACTCTGTTTTGTGTGTGAACCAGTTTCTTTTGGTTGTGGTGGACCACTAGTGCTGCCTTTGTTATGCTGGTTACTTCCCATTTGAGAAAACAAACTGCTTGTTTGAGGTTGATGGGTCTGACCTGGAGTATTCGTGTACTTTGAAAATGGCCAAGGGTCAGACTGATATCCATTTTGATGCGTCGACATGATGGGACGACTTGTAAGACTGAAAGTTACGTCACCTAGACCTGTCTGAAATTTTCTAGCATCATTCAAATTACTGAGACTTACTCTAGTATTTTTGTTACCACAGAAGTTACTGAAATCAGAATTAATGTTAATAACTGTGGAACTATACTCACTGCCTTTATTTATGAAGTCACTTAAACCTAAAGGACCTTTGCTACTCTTTAACCATGGTTTACTCTCATCCTGACATCCAGCAAGAACTTCTCTGTCTGTACTACTGTCAGTGGCGTGCTCTAATCCTAAACTAGTTGTTGTGGTTGTTGTAGATGTGGTTAGGATTGACGAAAGGATAGTTTGGGAAAACGGGACCTTTTCCATCTGTTTTAGCCTTGATACATCATCTATCAAAGTGTTTTCCTCGTTTTCACTGATTTGACCAGACATCTCGTAATATTCTCTAACCAGTACACTTAGATCTACTATGGCTCTTTCACACTTGTCACTTAGACAAGGCATTAATTGGCTTATTCTTCTCAATCTGGCTTCTATGTGGGCTAATCTGGAATAAAATAAACGCAGGACATACCAGTCGTTTTGATGATAAATAATTTCCGATTCTATTTCCACCAGTTTTCGTTTGCAATTGAACAACTCTTTTATCCCCCTATCCATATCGATAGAGAGTGTTGACACACTCATATTCGGGTCAGCTGTTTGATTGAGAAGCTGCTTCAAGGTTCTATGTTGGTCTGTTAAATTCTGTGGGTACTTAACACCACGAATTTCCAACTCATATCTCAACTCTTCCGGTTCCAAATGATCTACGATCATTTCCGTGTATGGCACAATCACTTCTATAACCATTGTTGGAACTTATCACTACAACTAAACAAAAAACTCTTCCACAACAACAATCAGTACACTTAGTACCGAAACTCTAGACACGTGTCAAAACTCTAAATTATTTTACGTCTCGAGACTAAATCTAATTTTAATCTTATTTTCCATCAGTTTCACGAACTTATGCATGAAATTCTAAATTATTCTCTTAAATCCTAATTATTTTTATCAATTTACTTATAAATTACAATTAAATTGTAATTCAAAAACTATCCTACTCTAATGTACTAATTCCTTATCACAAAATTTTTAATTTCTCTTCTCTCACGCACATGTATTGTATATGCATTTCTTTGTTTTATATACACCTAGTATTCTTTTGTCTATTGTGCGTGTACACATTTTTTCTACGCACGAGAAAGCATGAGGTGGTGAAGCACTTTAGCACGTGGTTATGATGATTTTTGATGTAGATATGGGGCACTTAGCCTCCATTTATCTAAAAATTTCAACTTTTTGATTTGGATCACTTAGATTCACAATTTATTGAGTTTTTATTAGCATTTACATCGGCTATTTCTTCTCACTTAGAGATTTTAATTCACCGTTAGAATTTTTATTGTCACTTTCATGTCTTTTTATTTGAATTTTTGATTTTAATTTTGGTTGTAAATTATTTTTATTTTAATTATACTTATTTCTCTATACTTTTTACTTCTTTGCCTTTGGCAAGGGATGCCATTTGTAACGTCCGAGGTGTGTGAATGTTATTTGTGAGTGTTGATGCTAAAATGAGTGGCAGTCCACATAGAACTGTCACAATATAATGAATTTTTTTTTTCTAAAATCGTTATTAGACGTTATTATATTAATTTCTGACAAGTTTTTATTTTAAAGTGTTTTGGATCCAAAACAAATAATACAAAAGGGCGGACTTTGATGAAAAAGAAAAAGTGGAACAAATCGGAAAATAATCAGGATTGACGTAGAAGTAAAAACCCCGAATCGATGAAGTAGATACACATTTGTTTAGCAGTATATAGAGAGTAAATATTTAATAAAAAAAATAAAAGTTTAAATTTTATGTAATTCTCTTTTATCTGAACATACTATAGTTCTTAAATGTAGAGTTCGAGTGCTACGCGGTCTTAAAGGAATAATGTAAGTACTATAAAATACACATAATGTCTATGCTTAAATATACACATAGATGTACATACTTACTCTGCTTTATCCTTGTGCTCTCCTTTTGGAATTTCAAATATTGAAAATTCAATTTTTACCCTTTCAAGATTTTGTGCATCTTGCATGCCATAAATAAAATACCTACAAACAAAAGTTCAGTAGTTTTCAATATGTAAAAGCGAATAAGCAATTTCTTGATTTAATGAGAACTTAAGAAAGGAATATGAAAATTTCTTTCTAATCTTTAAAATCAATTGTTACTAATCAATTACACTGGACAACAAAAAAAATATAGTGCGGTAACTTTAACTTTATCCGTACTTTTCTTTAATATATTTAACGACTTTCTAATATTCTTTAATATTTTATAATATTTTCTACGATTTCTTACGATTTACTAATATTTTCTAATATTCTTTAATATTTTTTGCTATTTTATACACTTTTCTAATAGGGGAGAAATGTAAATAAAATTTCCGATGCCTTTATTTTTTGCTATAAATTTGTACACTGGTTTTTTATGTCATTTTAAGCATTCCTGCAAAAAAAAAAAAAAATTCGTACACACGTTCTCGAAATACAGCGCTTTGAAATTTCGCGAATAGCACGCGGGGCCATTTTTTGACTTATGATATCTCGAAAACTACAAAACGTAGAAAAAATTCTAAATATGTTTTGGAAAGATCTGAAGGATATCTTTATTAATTATTTATTATATTTTTAAAAAAGTATTATATTCATAATTAAATTTCAATTTAAACACTGTTTTGCCATTTTTTAAGTATTGGGACGTGCTATATTTTTATAATTCTGTAGCTTTTATATCCAGCAATAGATTTATTTTGGTTTTGGTAAAAGGTTCCTAAAACTTTTAAAGATACAGAGCCTAAAAGAGCGATTTAATTACAATTTTATCAAAAAAGAGTTTTTTATGATGCGTACCAAACATTTGAGTAATATAAGACACCTAAATGAATCACCAAAAGTATGAATATTCTTGTATTTGTATGAAAAATCACGATTTGAACTTTTTTAATAAAAAAATAAAAAATAAAAATTTATCACGTCCCAATACTAAGAAACGCCGCTACAGCCTTTCTGGCGCTTCCTAGACCTATAGTTTCTTCTGAAACTTAACCTTATTTTCATCGGCCGAGGTGCTCCCGTAAAAAAAAAATTAGGGTGTCCATATAAAAAAATAGGGTTGCCATACAACTTTTAGTGAAAATTCAAAAAATTTCCACGAAAATTCCAGAAAATTCAAAAAAAAAATATTTTTTCAAAATCTCCTTTACCTAAGCTACAACTTTGCCGAAGACACCAAAGACCTAACACGAACATTTTTTTTTCATACACATGAATTCTCTTATTATACACTCTTGATCCTCGATTGCGAACATCATGGATTACGAACCTCATCTTTTACGAACCCTGAATTTACGAACTTTTCTCACCCTCGTTTACGAACGATGTTCAAAAATATTTTTGAAATTACAAAAAATCTATTGAATTCGAGTTAAAAGAAGGAAAAAAATAAATTTAAGGAAATCTCAGCAAAAAAAAAAGAAAATATAAATTTTTTCATCAATTTAATAAATATTATCACATATTAATTTACAAAATTGCTTTTTCAATTATTAAGTTTTTCCAACTTCTTAGTTGGATTTTTTTTAGCAATATCATCATCGAAAAATTCTATTAAAGTGCTTAAAATGCTTGAAATACCGAATCATAATTTCGTATATCTTGGATGATATTGTCAGACCCTGAAACGGACTCTGGAATACAATCTTCGTAATAATCAAGTTCGTCATTTTCCTTTTCTTCAATATCACTGTTTTCTAGTTCATCAATTTCTTCATGAGGAGAACAAACAATATTTATTAAATCTTGCTCACTATATATTTCCTTTTCAGGATCCTCTAACACAAATTGTTCAATATCCTGAACAGTTAGTGATTCATCACTTAGTCCATACTTGACGTTATTTTTTATGTTTAATCGAATTATTTTTTGTGATATTTCTGAAGTTTCATTATTAATTGAGCTAAACTTATCAAATTCAATATTACTTAGGAGATTTTTATATTGATCTAAGTCTTTAAGCAGTGGTTTCCACGATTTAACTATGATTTGCTCGTTTAATTCTTCATATGATTCAGAAATCATTTTGATTGCATTATAAATTGTGAATTTCTTGATTGCATCTGTAATATTAGACTCAGAAGACATGATGAGCTGTTCCAAAAACTTTTTTTGATAAAGCAATTTTAAAGGAAGAATACAATTCTGATCAAAGGGTTGTACAACTGACGTGCAATTGGCTGGTAAAAAAATGCATTTTATAAGTCCATCTTCAGTTTCGAATTGATCTGCATCTATATGTGCAGGTGCGTTATCAACAATTAAGAGAGCTTTAGGTGGGATGTTGTTTTTCTCAGAAAAAAATTGTACTTGCGGAACGAAGACATCGTAGAAATATCGTTTAAATGTATATTTTGATTGCCACGCTTTCTTTGAATTAGTGTAAACGATATTTTTTGGAAAAGTATGGTTCTTTAAACATTTTGGATTTTTCGCAGTACCAATAACCTGCAAAGGAAGCTTATGGGAACCAGTTACATTTGTACAGGGTGTGATTGTTATCCTTTCTTTTCTGATTTTGAATCCACGGGCTTTTTTCTCTTGAATAGATGCCAAGGTTTTTGATGGTAGACTTTTATAAAAAAAGGCAGTCTCATCTAAATTGTACATTTGGTCCAATGTTAAATCCGATTCCTCAATTATTTTTTTTAATTGACACTTAAATGACTCTACATAAGTTAAGTCAGCCGAAAGCTGCTCTCCAGATATTTTCAAGTACCGTAAACCGTGACGTTTTTTGAACAAAGTTACCCATTTTCCGCTAGCTCTAAATGTACAACCATCAATTGAAGGAGCATTTAATATGATTCCATATCAATCAATTGAAAACGAATTGAATGAGAGAAATGTAGACATTGGAACGACAAAATGGATTCTATCAATGTTAAAAAGTAGGATTATGTGCATACAACTTGTGGATATATCGAGATCATTCATTACAACAAGAGGATGTCCTCAAGGTGGAGTTTTATCTCCTCTTCTGTGGATACTTGCATCAGATAGTTTCATAAAATTGTTAGTGCAAGAACAGTTTCATGTCGAAGGATTTGCTGATGATTTTGTTATCAGTGTTAGAGGAAAATTTGGAAGCACTATCGGTGAAAGAATGCAAAGGGCCTTCAAGATTATAGAAGATTGGTGTATTCCAAGAAATTTAAAAATTAATCCCAGAAAAACGGAAGTAATCGCATTTGGAAATGGATATAAAGAAAAACTGAACATTAAGCGACTCAACCTTTTTGGAGAAGAAGTAACAGTCAAGAAAAAGTGCTCAGATAGTGTGAAATATCTAGGAGTATACATAGATACAGGACTTACTTGGAATGCCCATATCGAATATGTTATTAGTAAAGCAATAAAAGTAATCTGGACTTGTAAAAATATGATCGGAAAAACCTGGGGTCTTAATTCTAAAATAATGCTATGGATGTACAAAATGTTAGTCAGACCTGTGATCTCTTATGGAGCAATAGTCTGGTGGAAAAAAACCGAACAAATTACAGTACAACAGAAACTTCAAAAGGTACAACGGCTAATACTTTTAATGATGACGAGATGTATGCGAACAGCACCAAGTACTTCATTAGAAATTTTACTTGATATAGCACCACTGCACTTGTGGATACAGCAAGAGGCTATACAGACCAACTATAAGAACAGCGTAAGTGGAAAAATTGAAAATAGAAAGCTAGTCGACGATGAGCTTGTGCATACAGTTGCCTACCAAGATGTACTTACATTTCCGGAATCAGACTGGATGATACCAAAACATGATTTCCAAAAGAGCTTTGAAGTCTTAATACCTTTAAGAGAAGAATGGTTAAACAACTCAATAAATTTTGAGCCCAACTCGGTTATCTGTTATACGGATGGATCAAAAACTGAAAGCGGTACTGGTTCAGGAGTATTTATCGCCTCAGAGTATAGTGAGACTTATGAAAGTGTAGGAAAATATGCGACTGTTTTTATGTCTGAAGTACACGCAATTTACCTATGTGTTAAAAGATGCCTAGAGAAGAAGTATAATAACAAAAACATTTACATTATGTCGGATAGTCAAGCTGCACTTAAAGCACTCCAGCAATTTAGAGATAATTCAAAAATTATTTGGAAATGTTTGGAAAAAATATATCAACTCACTAAAAACAACACTTTAAAATTTATCTGGGTACCAGGACATAGTAATATTGATGGTAATGAAGTCGCTGATAGGTTAGCTAGAGAAGGATCAGCATCTACATTTGCAGGAGAAGAACCTTGCTTAGGTATCGCATTAACAACGGCCAAATCTGCCATATTTGAATGGCTTATTGACAAATCAACTTTGTATTGGGAAGATCAAAGGATGTATCATTCACAACATGTACACAACTTTATACCTAAAAGGTCAGTAGCACGCACAAGAGAGTTGCTGGGAATGATTGTGGTTCAGGTGAGGGTACTGGTTGCATTCCTAACAGGACATGCCAGAGTGCTCAAACACTTGAAGAACATGCATCTTAGCAATACAGACTTGTGCAGAATTTGTGAAGAGGAAGAGGAAACTGCGGAACATATACTGTGCTCTTGTAGAGGATTGGAAAATAGAAGAAGAAAGTATTTTGGTTGTTTGAACGGACAAATAAATCCAACAGCCTTATTTGAATTCAACTTGCACGAAATTTACAACTTCTTAAAAGGAATTCCAATTGTGAAAAGTGAATACAATCTTGGGTAAGTCGTAAGACAGCCCACAAAAAGCCCAACACTAAGTGGTTGAGGTGGGTATACCCGCATGTAATCATCATCATCATCACAACCATCTTTTTTGCACATTGACTGATGAAATTTCATGGCTTTCTTTGAAGAACTTCGTTTGAAACGATTTTATGTTGCTCTCTTTCCTGAAGGAACCATAAATACAGTGTTTTCTCAATATCGGGGTGGGTAACTTTTACAATACGTTTACGATCATTGATGTCATTATAATTAACTTCTTCTATTGTTTTAAGCAGATCATCTTTCTTCTTTTTTATTGTGCTAATCGTGGATTTACTTAAACCCGTCTTTTCCACAATTTCAGAATTTCTAATGTTGTTGTTAATCATTTCAGCAATAACGAGCTTCTCATTTAAAGTTAATGTGTGCCGTTTTACTATTTTATCATTTTTTCCTATAAATTATAAATAAAGTTAACTTAATTTCACATACTTTTTTTACATACTTTTCTTAATTTTTCCGGGTGAGATAATTTGTTTATTTTTTTTCTTGGAAATTTCATCAGTATTCGTTTGGTTGAAGGTTGGTAAAGGTTGATTTTCTTTTTCAAAACTACTGTCAAGATACTCAATCTCCTCATAAACATCACTGTCATTAAATCCGGAGTCTTCTTTAATGCCGAGACACATTTTTTTTGCTGGATTTTCTATGAATGATATTTTTTTAAACACCATTATTATCATTAAATTTGGGCTTACCTAAAAGTTCCGTCATTTTGTTGTTTCATTTAATAATAAATCTAACAATATCTTAAAATATTTCCATTATTAAGACTATAAATTAATGATAAATTACATTTTTTATCAAATTGATGTAAAAATTTGTTTTTTGTTTACATCCATTTGACAGTTCGTAATCGATGGCGTGACTCCTACATAGCGTACATTTTTTCCTTAGTTTAGTTCGTAATCGAGGATCAAGAGTGTAATACTTTTATATTTAGTCAAATCGAAAAGTGTTTGTCAATGAAAACGCCGCTACAGCCTTTCTGGCGCTTCCTAGACCTATAGTTTCTTCTGAAACTTAACCTTATTTTCATCGTTCGAGGTGCTCCCGTAAAAAAAAATTAGGGTGTCCATATAAAAAAATAGGGTTGCCATACAACTTTTAGTGAAAATTCAAAAAATTTCCACGAAAATTCCGGAAAATTCAAAAAAAAATTTCCTTTACCTAAGCTACAACTTTGCCGAAGACACCAAAGACCTAACACCAACATGAAATAAAATTTTTTTTTTACATACACATGAATTCTCTTAACAGAATGTGAACACATCGACTTAAAAACTAGAATTGTTGTAAAAAAATCTAACATTGAATAAAACTAAAAAGTAATAAATAAAAAAAATCAAATGAAAACAATGCTCTGGGTATTTCTTAGGAAGTTATTAACTTCTAAAATAAACTTTTATAAAAGGTAGATGGCTAACTAAAAAGTGAAAAACAAGAAGTTTTCTAGCCAAATTAAGTCTTTGAGATTAAAAACAAATTTGTTAAAAGTTGAATTTGAAGTATTAACTGGTAACAATTTTTTTTAATAACTTTGGCCCTCACTCACAAAACTGATAGATTGGTGGTTGTGTTTAGTCAGTAAAGAAAAAACGATATTATACGATTTTCTACGGTTTTATATAATTTTATACTATTCTTTAATATTTTAAAAATTATAATTTTTTAACAAAATTTATTGATTATAATCAAATGAGCTTTCTACAAATTTGTATGATATTCAACTCGTCCACTAATTTCACTTTTCCAATTTGAGAATTTATTTTGCGAGATAGGCACTCGATGTTTTCTTCAAGGTTATAGCTTATTATGTTTCAGATATGTAGGCATTTTCACATTTTTTTTCAGAGGACTTTTGGGACAGTACGAGGGTCTAAAACTCTTAAAAACAGTAAAAAAATGACTTTTTGATCATAAAAAGCGGAACTCCACTCCGATTTAATTCAAAATTTCGGAAAACTTAGTAATATAAAAAAAATGAGATTCCCAAACGAACTCACGACTGAGCCCTCAGGGTCGTCCAATATGGCTTATATTGAGTTTTTCTGAGTTTAAATCGATATTATATTCAAATTAGCGTGACTTTTTCTCAAAATGACTAATCTTTTGTCCGTATCAACATTTGGGATGCATAGGAAGGACTAAGGAGTTACCCATTATGCGCCAATAAGCCTAAATGGTCAATTTCGGACCTTTTTTAATATTATATTCAAATAACATTGGTTTTTTCTCAAAATATCAAATCAACAGTCTGTGTCCAAATTTGGGAGACCCAAAGAGAGCTGCCCAGCAAGAGCCATAGGGCTCAGATTTCTCATTTTTATTCCATATTATATTCAAATCATTGTTATTTTTTCTCAAAATGACAAACCCTAAAAAAATTAAGCAACTGCCCAACATGTGCCAATCAGACTAAATGGGCGATTTTGTATTTTTTTCATAAGTAATGTCTTTATTTGCATTTTGGTTAGCAGATTTGTTAAAACGATCTCAAGCTTTATGAAGTGAAACTTTTCTTTCTCTCCTCTCTCTCTTCTCAACCCTTACATTTTGTTTCTATGTTTAATGTAAACCCTCTCTAAATGCGGAGCTACGAAGCAGCGGAGCATTCATAATCAAATGAGATTAAAATTGATGGAGTGAAATTTTTATATGACTTTGACTGTCTCTCGTCATCTAATTGTTTCTGTATACTCTGAGAAATAAAAGCGTACTTTTTACGATTTAAAATATATTTTTTACACTTTAACACTTGGAGATCCTTAGGGTGACTTGTCACCCAAAAACGAACTAAATTTTGTTCCATTTTTTTTTATTTTGATTCCAATATTATTGAAACTTTATGACTTTGTCAGGATTCATAAAAAGATAATTTAGCAAAAGAAAAAACATAAATCTGGCTTTTGGAAAAGGTCTCTAAAAAAATGTAACACATGGGTTCCTAGGGTGACATGTCACCCAGGTAATATGTTTACATTTGTCTTTATTATTTTTGTAATAATATTTCATTTATCAATGTAATTTTACATTTTTAGTTCCTTTTGAGCTCATGAGGATTATTTATAACTCATTAGTTTTGAGATTGAGCTCAAGGTTTAGGCTCAAGAGCCTCGAGAGCCGGATATGATTCAATCAATATTAGGCCCTAAAGACTCACTTTAACGAGGCAATTATATAAATAAATTAAGCAAGCGCAAAAAGAACCGTTTACGAAGCATAGATTCTTTTTATAAAAAAAATGTGGATCAGAGTGAAAATGGTCAGAGTGTCAGATTGATGGCGGACAAACTGTCTGTAAGAGTGCATTTTTTCTTACAAAAGGAACTAAAAATGTAAAATTACATTGATAAATGAAATATAATTACAAAAATAATAAAGAAAAATATTACCTAGTGACATGTGACTTTTTTTAGAGACCCTTTCCAAAAGCCAGATTTAAGTTTTTAAAAATGAGAAATCTGAGTCCTATGACTCTTGCTGGGCAGCTCTTTTTGGGTCTCCCAAATTTGGACACAGACTGTTGGTTTGATATTTTGAGAAAAAACCAACGTTATTTGAATATAATATTGAAAAAGGTCCGAAATTGACCATTTAGGCTTATTGGCGCATAATAGGAAGCTCCTTTGTCCTCCCTATGCATCCCAAATGGGAATCTTATTTTTTTTTATATTATTAAGTTTTCCGAAATTTTGAATTAAATCGGAGTGGAGTTCCGCTTTTTATGATCAAAAAGTAATTTTTTTACTGTTTTTAAGAGTCCTAGACCCTCGTACTGTCCCAAAAGTCCTCTGAAAAAAAAATGTGAAAATGCCTAAATATCTGAAACATAATAAGCTATAACCTTGAAGAAAACATCGAGTACCTATCTCGTAAAATAAATTCACAAATTGGAAAAATGAAATGAGTGGACGAGTTGAATATCATACAAATTTGTAGAAAGCTCATTTGATTATAATCAATAAATTTTGTTAAAAAATTATAATTTTTAAAATATTAAAAAATATTAAGGAATCTTAAAGAATAGTTTAAAATTATATAAAACCGTAGAAAATCGTATAATATCGTTAAAGTTATTAGAAAATATTAAAGAATCGTAGAAAATCCTACAATATCGTTAAAGATATTAAAGAATATAAGAAAATCGTAGAAATCGCAAATACATTTTTCATTATGAATTTTTTCGATATTAAGGAATCGTAATAAATCTTAAAGAATATTAGAAAAGTGTATAAAATAGCAAAAAATATTAAAGAATATTAGAAAATATTAAAGAATCGTAGAAAATCGTACAATATCGTTAAAGATATTAAAGAATATTAGAAAATCGTAAGAAATCGCAAATACATTTTTCATTATGAATTTTTTCGATATTAAGGAATCGTAATAAATCGTAAAGAATATTAGAAAAGTGTATAAAATAGCAAAAAATATTAAAAAATATTATAAAATATTAAAGAATATTAGAAAGTCGTTAAAGATATTAAAGAAAAGTACGGATAAAAAAGTTACCGCACTGTATATTTTCATACAAAAATATTGAGAAATCATGCAAAAACTGTGCAATCTAAGTTGAGTACTTTGAAAATGGCAATTACACGAAAAATCGTTTATTTGTATACATAGAAATTTTTTTTTTCCAAGAGGAAAAGTTTAGTTTCTTATATAGTTTCTTCTGAAAAGTTTAATATTTTTAAGAATAAAGTATATTGTTTTTGATGTTTCCATACAAAAAATTGAGGTTTCATACAAATCAACGGTATTTCATGTATTTGCCATTTTCAAAGTGCTAAGTTGAGCACAGTTTTTGGATGATTTCTCAATATTTTTGTATGAAAATATATATTAAACATTCAAAATTGAAAAAAACAACTTTAATTAGGATATTATAGTGAAAATTAACAAATTATGTTTGTAAAACATGTATCTTTTATTTAAATTTTAACATGATTCAAGGAAAAATAGAGGAAAATTCAAATTATTAAAAAAAACTAGCAGCCTAAATAACTTTCTGTGAACGCCAAAAATTTTTATTTTTTATATACTTTAAGACTGTAAAAGGATTTGCCAGTAGCCAGAGATTTTTTTTTGTTGTCCAGTGTTATGAACAGAGACCCCATATGATTTTTCAGTTATTCGATTAACCCTCAAGTTTAACATAAACTTCACTCAATAAATAGGATAATCTGTTACACTTGTAAATTTTTTAGGCGGATCATAAAAATGTAACTGGACTCTCAGTTAAAAGTTTCTTACTCTTTTACTACCGTTTTAATTAAAATTTTGCTTTATACACGCACTTATTTTGTTTAAAACCACATTTTATTTTTTTAAAAATCTCCTATGCACGCACCGAATTTATTTTTTTTACACATCTCTTCCTTGTCGCCAATGTTGTGTATGTGGTTTGGGATAGATTTATAAATAAAAGTCAGGGAAATATCTTTCTAATATTGAGTGTAAAAACCGACTGACTTGACTTAAATTGCCTATCATGTACATAGTATACATACATACATAGTATATATATTTTTGTTAATTTAGTCAAATATTGCAATTCCATTATTTTGCTAAAAACTCAATATTTTTGTATGAAAACTTTCAAAACGTTGTATGGCAATATTGTAGAGGAGGTTTGTGGCTAAAATTTGAAGTATTTTTTTTCAAATTTAGGACCGCATCGCTGAAAAAAATAGCCCCTAAAATTATACAATTTCTATATTGCTCTAGAAAGCCTGAAATCTTGACGAGTCCTCACGAGCCCTCATATTTTAAGAAAGAACACACTTTTAACTACAAAACTGCATCATTACATAAAAGCTTTCCGGCCATATTGTTTTATTTCGGTTCCAAAATCGGCAATTTTTGACGAAAAAAACCTAATTTCACCCCAATTACCGGTTCGATTTCAAAAAACTTGGGCTTATCTTAAAGATCTTGCAAAACTACATATTTAAGTTAATGTTTAGCTTTTTATTAGTTAAAATAATATTTTCCCGAGGTAAAGTCTGTTTTGGGTCGTTTTGAGTAATCATTTACATTTGAGGCTCTAAAGTATCACCATGAGGACAAAAAAAAAATTTCTTATTTTTTTTGACTCGTCAACGGTGATACAATAGAACTATAATAATTAAAATCATTTCTGAAGTGGGCTGTGCCAGGACCTTCATTTATTTGGTAGAATGAATCGTGATTAGTCTCTTAAGCACCTTTTTTGTATTTTGTCATTAAATGATTTTTTATTGTTTTTGTACATTTTACATTAACGCCCGAATACTCACATCACTAAAATCGTTTTAGTCAAAATTAAAATCGATTTAAGTAAAAAATGATATACTCACATGATTTACAATGTAGTTTAAAATCGATTTTAAGGAAATATTTAAAATCGCAAAAAGGGCGTTTTAATTATTTAAAATAAATTTTAGTTGATTGTTTATATGAAAAGAAAGACAGAATTTATTAAATAAATTGATAAAAATATAAATTATAATTACTAAAAATATTATAAAATATAATGAATGTGCGTTATTTTTCAATTTTGACTTGGGGAACGATATCGAATTTGAAGAATATTCCGATGAAGAACTTCAATTCGTAGTAAATAATATTCCGAGAAACAGAAGATACAGAAATGTTCCAAAACTTTTTGATATTTTATCGGAAGGTGAATTTCGATTTCGATTTTGTATATTTAAAGAAAGAAAGAAACTGTAGTGCATCTCACTGAATTACTTGACTCTACTTTAAGACCTCGGAAAAGGTCCACTTCACATGCATTGACTACTTTAGATCAAATTCTGTTAACATTAAGGTAATGTGATCTTGTGTAATTTCTATAATCACATTTCTGATTGCATCACTAAAATTAGATATTATGCAACCGCGTCTTTTCAAACTGTGACAGAGGATAAATTTTTACGAAGTCAACCTACAGTTTCAAGAGTGATTAAAAGAACAACTGCTGCAATTTGTACATTGAGAAAGAATTTTATTAAGATGCCAACTTCTATTGAAGAGATAAACAATGTCAATCAAAAATTTTATAGATTTGTACGTCCACAAGGAATTCCAAATATTATTGACTTAATGGATGGAACTCATGTCGCTATAAATTCACCTGGAGGAGAAAATGCAGAGTTATTTCGTAATCGAAAATCCATATTTTCTATAAATGTGCAGGTTGTGGGAAGTTATGACTTAACTATATCAGACATTGAAGCCACACAGGATCCACACATGATTCATACATTTTCGATATGTCATTTATTAAGGTGAGAAAATAAGTTTAAAAAAATAAGTTGAAGTAATATATAGGTTATAGATATTTCAGGAGAAGCTTTACGTTGTAAAGGGAATGACCTCTTGAAACTTTTAGTGCGGGACAAATTTGCATTTGGTACTAATGTTTCGTCATTGGTAACAAAAACATCTTCTACAGAAACTGATGGATTTGGTGTGAGTGAAAATGTAGATGTTGAAGAACCGTCATCTTCTTGACTGAAACCAAGTAAAGTTAATTCATTTTTATGATACGTAGCTCCTGAGTCAAACTCGTTTTCGAGTGGCTCAATGCGTGGTTCAAGAATGCTTAACAATTTGGTTGAAACTGCATTCAACTCTTTAGGCTCTGGCCCTCCACCAGTTGCATATTTTTGCCTCTAAAATGTAAATATTGTAAAGCGGATCTTTTTTTACGAAACAAATTTTATGGGAATTTCATACCTTAAATTCATTATCTTTCTTAGGAACCATTTTCAAATGATGATAGCAAATTTTTAGAGCTTTGTAGTCGCGTTTTTCAATGTTACAATGTTTTCATTATAATTCATTGCTATTTCTTTCCAGATAAAATCTTTCTCTTCGTTGGATGTTTTGTTTGATTGGTTGCATTCTATAACTTCCAGTTATTTACTTACACATTCAAGCAATAGCAATTTGTCACTTGTTGTGAAGTTCTTAGATCTAACCCGTTTTTCCGCCATAATTTAATGTTTTTAATGCAAAAATCATGGAATTTCATTTTTTTTGTTTACAATCAAAAATGATAAATACTCTGGTGGAATGATGTTTAATTAAAAAATACGGGCTAGTTCATACTTACTCTTAATTACTCTTAATTTTATACTAAAATAGTTTTAACTTACATCGGTTTTAGTGCAAGATGTGAGTATTCGGGCGTAAAAGTCTGTTATACTTTGGAGACTTAATCGAATAATTTTCAGATATGTTAAAAAAGGAGTAGTGTTGCTTACGTCCTTTGATACCCTTTGATACCGCAGAATAATATATTCTTAACATGTCCTTTGAGCATGCAGTAGTATTATTTTGAAAAATTCTTGCAATTTTGATGCACTTGGACAGGCTGTCAAATTTTAAAATATGTGCAATTGGAGAAATGTGCACTTGGACAGGTTGCAAATGGACAGGTTTATGTGTATTTATAAAAATATATAAAAAAAATATATTTCCATCATGGATTTCAGTAAAAATCAGGGGTGGTGGAACTTTATGCCAAAAACTGACTTTCCTCGGCCTAAAATCGTTTTTAAAAGTCGTTGAATCGAATAACCGAAATAACCATGTGCCATTGGGATTTCTATAAAAATGGAGTGAAAATGGATTCTAGTTTTGTGATATTTTACTCCTATGTAGAATAAAAGTATACCTGCATACTACTTTAGGAATATATGGAAATGGATAGTTTGGAGAATAAACAAAGCCGGAACTCTCACGATAAGACAAAATCTTTTGGTCACATTCTGTTCCTCTAATATGCACACCTGAATTTTCACCTAGGAAAAATTAATTAATTGTATAAATTACTTGATGACAGTTGGCCACCGGAATAACACTCATATACAAAATGTATCACTTCCTTCAACAACGTTCTTACTATGAAAAAAAAATGATAAAAATCGTGCTGTATCGTTAAGAAGTTCTTAACTTCTAAAATAAACTTTTATAAAAGATAGATGGCTAACTAAAAAGTGAAAAACAAGAAGTTTTCAAGCAAAATTAAGTATTTGAGATTAAACACAAATTTATTAAAAGTTGAATTTTGAACAACCACCCATCAGTTTTGTGAATGCGTGGACCAAATTCAATATTTTCAATAAATAAGTCTAGACTTAATACTCAAAATTCACTTTTTATTTAGCCATCTATCTTTCATAAAAGTTTATTTTTGAAGTTAAGAACTTATAACGATACAGCACGATTTTTATCATTTTTTTATATTTTTTTTATTTTTAACTTTTTTGTTTATGAATGTTAATTTTTTTATAACAATAGTTCGTCTTAGGTCTTTGGTGTCTTGAGCAAAGTTGTAGCTTATTTTGAGAGGATTTCAGTGATATATTTTTTTTTCATTTTCCGAGAAATATGTGGAAAATTTTTGAATTTTGGTGAATAACCGTTAATTTTGACCAAAAGTTGTCCGGCAACCCTATTTTTGTATGGACACCCTAGTACAAATTTTCAGCGGACCTCGGCCAACGAAAATGAGGCATAGTTTCAGAAGAAACTAAGGGTCTAGAATGTACCACAAAGTCATGGGAGGTGTTTCTCCCCACATACGTTTTTGGGATGTGACTGAATATAAAAGTATTATAATAAGAGAATTCATAACTTTTATTAACACATTTTTGCTGTTTCTTACCATTTGTGTGTCAACAACTTGAACATTCATTACCATTCTTTACTTTTTTCTACCATTTCTTGACATTGTTGAACATTCTTTAACAATGTTAACCATTTATGAGAAATTTTTGATTTGATGATTCGACAGTTTTTCGCCGTTTATTACCATTTTCTGCCGTTTATCCACATTTTCGAATATAATTTTTCTTTCACAAATAAATTTATTTTTTCTTATTTTGATGGAGCAAAATCTTTACCGTTCACTGCCATTCTTAACAAATATTCACTATTTTCACACATTTCTTAACATTTTTTACCATTGAACTTTTGAATCAAAGTTCATAATTTATTACCGTTTTTCGCCGTTTTTTACCATTTTCTAACATTTTCTGCCGTTTATCCACATTTTCGAATATAATTTTTCTTTCACAAATAAATTCATTTTTTTCTATTTTGTTAGAGCAAAATCTTTACCGTTCACTGCCATTCTTAACCAATATTCACTATTTTCATACATTTCTTAACATTTTCTACCATTGAACTTTTGAATCAAAATTCATAATTTATTACCGTTTTTCGCCGTTTTTTACCATTTTCTAACATTTTCTGCCGTTTATTCACATTTTCGAATGTAATTTTTCTTTCAAAAATAAATTCATTTTTTCCTATTTTGATGGAGCAAAATCTTTACCGTTCACTGCCATTCTTAACAAATATTCACTATTTTCACACATTTCTTAACATTTTCTGCCATTGAACTTTTGAATCAAAGTTCATAATTTATTACCGTTTTTCGTCGTTTTTTACCATTTTCTAACATTTTCTGCCGTTCATTCACATTTTCAAATATAATTTTCATTCGCGAATACATTCATTTATTACTATTAAGAGCTAGTTATTCTCAAAATCTGATTCGATGAAGCAACATTTTTTAAAATCATCGCAGTTCGGCTTACATTGTTCCTCTACTTAGGTCTAATTAAGATATAAAAAGAAATTAAAAAATAATACATAACCGCTGAGCTCTGTGACTCTTTTAGAAAATGTTGCTTTTCAAAGAAAAGCGCATAGTTCAGCGAGAACTATAGTTACCATCATGAAATACTTCTGTAAGTGAGACGAACATTTTCTCCTCCAACACTTTAATCAAGTTTTCAAATTGAGATAACAAGAATAATCGAAAAGATCGAAATGTGGAAAAACATCGCTCCTCTGTGTTGAAAATTTCTTATACCTAAATGCAGAGCCGCAAAGCAGCGGAGCATTTGAAATCAAAGTATTTTAAGTTTGGTGAAACGTTTTTTTTTTATATCAAGTTGAGGTTTTTTAGGTGCAAGATGAGGGGGTGGCATCGTTTTTTCGTCAAAATTCTGCTTTTTAAGTTAAATAATCTCACGGGCGTAAACATTAAACGATTCTAAAGATATTGTGCTTTTTGAAAAGCTGAAAGTTTCCTCTTTCTGAAAAAACTTGCTAGTATGCCTATTTCATGAAAATCTAAACAAAATTTTTTAATTATATGAAATCAACAAAAACTATAATTATATGTTGTTTAACACTTGTGTATTCTTTGTTTTGGATCCAAAACATTTTAAAATTAAAACTCACGTAGCTTTTTTATTTGAACTCTTATCAAACAGGAACTTTATGATTCTCTGAGGAATAAAAATTAGTAAAAAATTATGAAAAAATAATTAAAATCCGTCTTATGGTTTGGCCTTGAAAACGAAACTTACGAATTTGTTCTTTCGTTTTGGATCCAAAACATTACATACAAAGTAAAAATCGAAACCACTAAAATGTTGTAAAAAGTGTAGTTTGAAGATGTCATCTCCTTTGAACGGTTAAATGCAGTGCTTAGATCATAGATTTGATCTTTATAAGGCTTAAGAGCCCAATTTACGAGCCTGAATTATAACAAAAAAACCAAAAATAATTTTCAAAAGAACCTTCATCAAAAACGAATAAATGGCACTGATCAATTTAATAAAAACGGGCTTTAATGACTTTTTTCACTGATTTGAAGGACCTAAAACCTAATTTCTGAGCCCGATGCTCAAAATTATTAAGGAAAACCAATTCTGAGTGTTTCCCGTATGCAAAAAACGAAAATTACTGTTTGTGAAACTTTATAGAATTTCAATGAGTGTCTTACCATTTTTCAGGCTCTGAAGCCCAATTTTTTAGATCAATTTTTGAGCCCATATCAACCTCAAATCGGAAACAATTGCGTTTAAATTAATCTTAAGGTTCCTCCATCCAACAAGCAAAGAATCAATAATTGAGTTATTTCATCGATTTGTATCGCATTTTACTAATATTTTTAGGCTTTGAAGCCTAATTCCACAGCCTGATTAAACAATTCATGAGTTTCAGTTCATTATAATAGGTATTTTTTACTGCCACAAAGGCCCTAATTTCGGTATCTATAGAAATTCATACAAAATA
Source organism: Culicoides sonorensis (assembly GCA_900002565.1). Taxonomy (NCBI): domain Eukaryota; kingdom Metazoa; phylum Arthropoda; class Insecta; order Diptera; family Ceratopogonidae; genus Culicoides; species Culicoides sonorensis. The sequence continues at coordinate 63,031 of LN483870.1, forward strand.
ATATGATGTTTTGGATCCAAAACGAAAGAACAAATTCGTTAGTTTTTTAAAGGAATACACAAGTTTTAACATTTTTTAAATATTACACACATTCGGTGTTGCTCACTAAAAACGATTTTTTTGTATGAGAAGGACAAAAGTGGTTTACGCCAACTTTGTTCGACATAAAAAAAGTTACATTTTGGCAGAAGAAAGTCTTGTATTATCTTAACACCTTCATGTGTTTATAGCGTATTTTGTGAGAAAATTTGCGTGTTTTGTTCTAAAAAAAACTTTCAACTGAAAACTTGAGCTATTCACAGGCCATTGCCAAACAACAACAAAGAATTTTTAGAAAGAGGGAACTTTCAGCTTTCCAAAAAGCACAATATCTTTAGAATCGGTTAATATTTACGCCTGTGAGATTATTTTTGCCACTCCCTCATCTTGCACCAAAAAAACCTCAACTTGATATAAAAAAAAAACGTTCGCAGCTCTGCATTTAGGTATAAAAAAAACGTGATTTAAATTCATTTAATCAAACTTAAAATACTTTGATTTCAAATGCTCCGCTGCTTCGCGGCTCTGCATTTAGGTATAAGAAATTTTCAACACAGAGGAGCGATAACCCAGGTCGTCCTTTTCTATATCCGCGCTTGTTTTTCAACATTTCGATCTTTTCGATTATTCTTGTTATCTCAATTTGAAAACTTGATTAAAGTGTTTGAGGAGAAAATGTTCGTCTCACTATTTCAGTATTTCTGAAAATTTTCATGATGGTAACTATAGTTCTCGCTGAACTATGCGCTTTTCTTTGAAAAGCAACTTTTTCTAAAAGAGTCACAGAGCTCAGCGGTTATGTATTATTTTTTAATTTCTTTTTATATCTTAATTAGACCTAAGTAGAGGAACAATGTAAGCCGAACTGCGATGATTTTAAAAAATGTTGCTTCATCGAATCAGATTTTGAGAATAACTAGCTCTTAAAGTAATAAATGAATGTATTCGCGAATGAAAATTATATTTGAAAATGTGAATGAACGGCAGGAATTGTTAGAAAAAGTTAGTAAATGTATGAAAATAGTGAATATTTGTTAAGAATGGCAGTGAACGGTAAAGATTTTGCTCCATCAAAATAGAAAAAAATGAATTTATTTGTGAAAGAAAAATTATATTCGAAAATGTGGATAAACGGCAGAAAATGTTAGAAAATGGTAAAAAACGGCGAAAAACGGTAATAAATTATGAACTTTGATTCAAAAGTTCAATGGTAAAAAATGTTAAGAAATGTGTGAAAATAGTGAATATTTGTTAAGAATGGCAGTGAACGGTAAAGATTTTGCTCCATCAAAATAAGAAAAAATAAATTTATTTGTGAAAGAAAAATTATATTCGAAAATGTGGATAAACGGCAGAAAATGGTAATAAACGGCGAAAAACTGTCGAATCATCAAATCAAAAATTTCTCATAAATGGTTAACATTGTTAAAGAATGTTCAACAATGTCAAGAAATGGTAGAAAAAAGTAAAGAATGGTAATGAATGTTCAAGTTGTTGACACACAAATGGTAAGAAACAGCAAAAATGTGTTAATAAAAGTTATTATTGTTAATAAATGGTAACAATTGAAAACGCTATTAGAAACGCAAAACGCATTTTTTTTCATGAAAAAATAGACTTCAAACGGCAGAAAATAGTAAAAAACATTAAAAAATGTTAAAGAATGGCAAGAAACGGCAAAAAATATTAAAAAATGTAAGTTTTATCCAATGGTAAAAAATGGTAGACAACGTTAATAATTGGTAGTAAAAGGTATTAAGTGGTATACAACGGTAGTCAATGGTATCAAACGGCAACCAATTGGTAACAAATGGTAAGCAATGGTAGGACAAGCGGAGATAAAATGATCGCACTGTATTATAATAAGAGAATTCATGTGTATGTAAAAAAAAATTTTTTTCAAGTTCGTCTTAGGTCTTTGGTGTCTTCAGCACAGTTGTAGCTTATTTTTAGAGGATTTCAGTGATATACAGTCAAAATTCCATAATTGATACGGGTAGACGATTCATAAATGTATCAATTAAAGAAATTTAATTCCTTAATTGGTACAGTCAGATTTATGTAAACAAACGACAAAAAATTACTTTAAGCTGATTTTTAATGTAAAAAAATGCAATTAATCAATAGAAAAAAAATACAAAAATTCAAATTCAGCAATGTTTAACCCTAAATTAACTAAACACCTAGTTTTTTTGTACAATAATTCTATTAAAATTTATTGCTTTGCTTATTTCAATATTAATTTCATAATTTATAGCAAAAAAACCACTACAATTTCTTTGAATGAGCTTTTTTCTACGTTTTCTATATTTCTCAATTCAATTTATGTATTCATGAAAAGGAAATTTTAACAATAGTTTGAGCTATATAATTTTTTTTTTTTGAAAAATTTACAAAACCATCCTATTTGAAAAGTTTTCTAAAATGTCAAATAGGTCTTCTGAAGCCCTTAATTTAATTTTTAATTTAAGTTTTTATTTTTAAAATATTTTTTTTAACAGTTTAGCACAAATATAGTAAAAAAGTAATATTTAACGATTATTTTTTCAAAAACCAATTAAAGAAGTGTACTGAAAAGAAGTAAGAAGAAGTAACTAAAGAAGTATGATACTGTATCAATTAAGGAATTTTGACTGTAATTTTTTTTTTCATTTTCCGAGAAATGTGTGGAAAATTTTTGAATTTTGGTGAAAAACCGTTAATTTTGACCAAAAGTTGTTCGGCAACCCTATTTTTGTATGGACACCCTAGTCCAAATTTTCAGCGGACCTCGGCCAACGAAAATGAGGCATAGTTTCAGAAGAAACTAAGGATCTAGAATCTACCACAAAGTCATGGGAGGTGTTTCTCCCCACATACGTTTTTGGGATGTGACTTAATATAAAAGTATTATAATAAGAAAGTACAGGGGAGAAATATAAATAAAATTTCCGATGCCTTTATTTTTTGCTATAAATTTGTACACTGGTTCTTCATGTCATTCTAAGCATCCCTGCAAAAAAAAATTTTTTTTCGTACACACGTTCTCGAAATACCGCGCTTTGAAATTTCGCGAATGGCGCGCGGGGCCATTTTTTGACTTGTGATATCTCGCGAACTACAAAACGTAGAAAAAATTCTAAACATGTTTTGGAAAGGTCTGAAGGATAACTTTAATAATTTATTATAATATTTTTAAAAAAGAATTATATTCATAATTAAATTTCAATTTAAAACACTGTTTTGCCATTTTTTAGTATTGGGACGTGATAAATTTTTATTTTTTTGATATGATTCTGTAGCTTTTATATCCAGCAATCGATTTATTTTGGTTTTGGTAAAAGGTTCCTAAAACTTTTAAAGATACAGAGCCTAAAAGAGCGATTTAATTACAATTTTTCATTAAAAAAGTTCAAATCGTGATTTTTCATACAAAAACAAGAATATTCATACTTTTGGTGATTCATTTAGGTGTCTTATATTACTCAAATGTTTGGTACGCATCATAAAAAACTCTTTTTTTGATAAAATTGTAATTAAGTCGCTCTTTTAGGGTCTATATCTTTAAAAGTTTTAGGAACCTTTTACCAAAACCAAAATAAATCGATTGCTGGATATAAAAGCTACAGAATCTTATAAAAAAAATAAAAATTTATCACGTCCCAATACTAAAAAATGGCAAAACAGTGTTTTAAATTGAAATTTAATTATGAATATAATACTTTTTTAAAAATATAATAAATAATTAATAAAGATATCCTTCAGATCTTTCCAAAACATATTTAGAATTTTTTCTACGTTTTGTAGTTTTCGAGATATTACAAGCCAAAAAATGGCCCCGCGCGCCATTCGCGAAATTTTAAAGCGCGGTATTTCGAGAACGTGTGCACGAAAAAAAATTTTTTTTTGCAGGGATGCTTAAAATGACATGAAGAACTAGTGTACAAATTTATAGCAAAAAATAAAGGCATCGGAAATTTTATTTATATTTCTCCCCATATGTGAAAAAAGGAGCAGTATTGCTTACATCCTTTGATACCCTTTTTCCCGCAGAATAATACATTCTTGAAAGGACATGCCTTTCAGCATGCAGTAGTATTATTTTGAAAATTATGGAACTTTATGGTTCTTCTTGTGAAAAAATAGAGCTACCACAAATGAATAGTTGATTTTCTAACCGCTTGTTCAAATTTTCATCAGTCGTTAATTTTTTGATCGAAAATAACAATCTCATCTTGAAGCATTCCCCTTTGTGCAAATAATTTTTAGTGCAAAAAAAATTTACGCTTACAAATCACTTGATTTTAGAAATATTTATAAAAATATATAAAAAAAATATATTTCCATTTTTTTCTGGGCCGTAAAGGATTAAATTTAATTTTTTTTTTCATGAAATTAATTAGTTAATAAAACTTTTTCTTTTACTTTTAATGCTTTTTTTACACAGTGAATGTTCATTAAACCTAATTTTTATTTATTTTGTTTTGTTTTTGTTATAAACATCAAAAACAATAGTTGTGTTCAATGCGTACATTGATTTGTAGTAAAAAGTGTGTAGTTTAAAAAGTGGGTAATAATAATAATAATAATACTAATAATAATAATAATAATAATGGGGAGAAATATAAATAAAATTTCGGATGCCTTTATTTTTTGCTATAAATTTGTACACTAGTTCTTCATGTCATTTTAAGCATCCCTGCAAAAAAAAATTTTTTTTCGTGCACACGTTCTCGAAATACCGCGCTTTAAAATTTCGCGAATGGCGCGCGGGGCCATTTTTTGACTTGTGATATCTCGAAAACTACAAAACGTAGAAAAAATTCTAAATATGTTTTGGAAAGATCTGAAGGATATCTTAATTAATTATTTATTATATTTTTAAAAAAGTATTATATTCATAATTAAATTTCAATTTAAAACACTGTTTTGCCATTTTTTAGTATTGGGACGTGATAAATTTTTATTTTTTTTATAAGATTCTGTAGCTTTTATATCCAGCAATCGATTTATTTTGGTTTTGGTAAAAGGTTCCTAAAACTTTTAAAGATACAGAGCCTTAAAGAGCGATTTAATTACAATTTTTCATTAAAAAAGTTCAAATCGTGATTTTTCATACAAAAACAAGAATATTCATACTTTTGGTGATTCATTTAGGTGTCTTATATTACTCAAATGTTTGGTACGCATCATAAAAAACTCTTTTTTTGATAAAATTGTAATTAAGTCGCTCTTTTAGGGTCTGTATCTTTAAAAGTTTTAGGAACCTTTTACCAAAACCAAAATAAATCGATTGCTGGATATAAAAGCTACAGAATCTTATAAAAAAAATAAAAATTTATCACGTCCCAATACTAAAAAATGGCAAAACAGTGTTTTAAAATGAAATTTAATTATGAATATAATACTTTTTTTAAAATATTTAATATAATTAATAAAGATATCCTTCAGATCTTTCCAAAACATATTTAGAATTTTTTCTAAGTTTTGTAGTTCTCGAGATATCACAAGTTAAAAAATGGCC
>LN483869.1:0-53049 GCA_900002565.1 Culicoides sonorensis
AGACATTAAAATTTAATTTAAGGTTAAAAAAAATATGATAATAATTCAATTAAGGGGTAAACTTAAAACATTGTCATTTTATAAGTGGTAGGAAATGAAATGTGAGGAAATCTCAAATTATTACAAAAATACTACAAAATTATTACAATTCTAAATGTTTCGATATTCAATCCATTTAATTACAATGAGAATAAATTTAAAATTATTTATCAGTCTAATTGATATATAAAATGAGAGTTTTTTTGTCGATTATTCTGTATTCTTTGTTGGTGTTACGAATTGATCCATAACTGATGGCTTATCACGATTGCTTGAAGTACTATCACAGTCCATAGCTTCATTTTGGTCATTATTTTGTTGTGTATTTTGTTGTGTATTTTGTTGTGTTTCATTTGTACTTGCCATGACAGGAGCTTCAACAACTACTGGTGCCACACCTCTATCAATGTCCTCTGGTCTTACAGGTTCCCACTGATACGGACCAGGTAATGGACTTTCATTGGCAAAATCAAAATTATATTTACGTTTCATTTCCTCGTGATGGTCTCTCAGATACTCCAAATATGTGTTTGCGAAATTTTGTGATGCCGTTTCTTCAATTTCATTTTGTATATTTTCCACAATATTAGCGTTTTCGGTACCACTTTCATCATTTTCCTCGTCGAATTGAAGTCGTCTTCGGGTAGGTTGCACTTTTGACATTATCGAAGGCATTTGGTAAATCATTTGTATTGTAGCAGGCAATTAATCTGAAATTAAATGAAAAATACAAAGAAAATTAGTATTAAATTTAAAAGGAAATTTTCATTGAAATTTACTTTCACACACACACACCTCAAAATTTTTCATTCAAGAACCAGATTTAAATACCCTCGAAATTTCACTGCGTATTGTTTTTCCCTATTTCATTTTATATGTCTATATATTGCAATATATTAAATAATAATAACAAAAAACTTCCAAACTACTATGTTGATGACGACACGACTCATGCACTACTGAATATCCATTGTATGACAACTAATTGTAAAAGTATATACCGGTCTCTATTCACACACAAACACCCTGTACACATGAAATTGAATGAAAATTCTGAATTAAATGGAGAAATGCATTCAAACGAGTGTCGTGAGTGACTTTGAGACATGCGCAATACAAATCCATATTTGTATGATGATCGAAAATCATGAGAGATAGTTAAATGTAATTGTTTTTTTAATATAAAATACATTCAATGCACATGTAATGCATTTTTCCCTTTATATTACACACAACAAGTATAAAAATAGAATCTTTTATAGAGGTAATGGGGAATTTTAATGTCAATAACATACCATATGTTTATATCTTGTGCGTTCTTTAAAGGTCTTCTCTTATTAGAAAAGTTTACGTGTAATATGTTCAAAACTTTGAATTGAATTAAATTCAACTAGGTCTGGAATTGTAATTGAATTGAAATGGAAGGGAAATGATCAAATATAAAGATTGGAATTTAGTACTGTATTTCATAGAAACTCATTGAAATTCCTCTCCCTTTTTTATTTTTGTTTTTATCTATGCTTGTTCTATTCAGTGTGTGTTTCTATTCATTTCTTATTTGAATTATTTTCAATGATCGTCATGATCATCATCGAGCATAAAATAGTCAGTGTTACCATGCTTATTATGTGGGTAGATTTATATACTCAAACAAACACCCATCATCATATGTTATTTGAAATGAAAAAAAAAAAATAGTGCGTAACATTGAAAACAAAGTCATGTAAGTTCACAGTAAATCAAAAGTGGTAAGGGATCGTCGATCAGTCATGACATGGAAGTTTATGATTTTGACAGTTATTTTTGCTTCGATACACATACGGAAACTTCAAATATTTTGTACGTAAACAGAGATTGACAAACCACGTATCCTGTACACGTGAAAAAATCAGTATAAAATGTTAGATTGGCGCTTTACGTGGTCATTTTCGAAACTAATCATTAAAACAATGCAAAAATTTATGATAGTTCATTTAATTGCCGTAAAGTTAGTTTGGCGCTATTTTCTGGGTCATATACGTGGTCAAACCCTCATCTACCGGTCTAATACAAAAACTGAAGGGGATCTTCAGAAGAATGTGAGATGAAATGGAATGATAATAGAGTCAATTTTAACTTCTGATGACTGAAGGCAGGGGTGGATTGAAAATTATTAACGAACCTGCGCCTATCGAGCCTGCACTCAGGCCAACAGTAGGGCCCATTGTACAAACTCTATATCATTATCTCTTTACCATCACCGTCTGTGGCGCAGTTGTCAACGAATTCGTCTTGTACAACAATGACTCGGGTTCGAATCCTTTGCCGGGCGGTAATTTCTGCAATAAATTTCCATTTTTAATTCATAAAAAATTTATATGGTGCAGATGAAAGAAATGATTGAAAATAGTCTGTGGAACTACCTTAAGACCTCTCCACTTGTCAACTATTGCATACTATTGCAAAAAATTGTTGAAGGATATTAAAAGGAAAGAGACAGAAACATACAACTAAGTGATATGACGTATATGGATGCAAAAAAATAGTACGGAACTGTGTATCAATACATCTCCTCATACAGTAGAAATATACTATAGAATTAAGTAAAAGTTCACCAATAAAATGTTATACTGTTCTACTTTACCGATTTGTAATTAGTAATAAGTTAAAATTGATATACGCCAAATATAATACCATCATTAGAGGGATTTAGCTTTTATACTGTCATCCCAAGCAGTCGCCACCTTTATCAAGCCTTTAACTCAAATTGATTAGCCGCAAAAAGGGCCTCTTGTGATCGTAAAGTTTCATTGCCGAAGCGAGAATGGAATTATCAACCAAATTCTCTTTTCTGTGCATGTTATGAAAGCTTGCTGTCAGTAGTTGTCAAATAAACGTCAAAATCTTAAATGACTATTTACGTACAGAACTTTTGAAGCCCGTATGTGTATCTATGCAATTTGAGCTGTCAAATTTAATCTGCTTACCCCCTTAACGTGAATTTCGCACCAAGTGAACTCTCCCTTCAATATCCACTTGAGTGTGAATTTGATACGATCAAATATTTTAAAATTTAAAGGGCTTATGTATGGTATTAAATTAAAATTAAAATACAAAAAAAACGCGTTCAATACCCTTTTCATTACATGTTCTTCCATTTCTGTTTTGTTTATATTTGATTACACCATTCTCATTTTTTTTATACTTCTTTGTACATTAATTTTATATTTACTTATCTATACTTCGTACTATTTTTTTTTCAATTTAATTTTTATCTATCATATTCATATGGCAAATTCACGCACAGTAAAAATTCAAATATGTTTCTTTTTTGTCTTTAATGCTTTAATTAAATGATAGTTTAGACCAATTAATGTAACCAAATGTAACTTTTGTACTATTCTATTTCTAGAATGAGGTGTCTGTGTGCGTGCTCTGTGTTTGTAACGTGTATATGAGAGTGATAGTCAAATATTTGTGTGGGACATGATATTATTTTTTTTATTAATTTACTTGTAATAATTCTATGAGAGAAAACGAAATTTGATTCCAATGAATCAAATGTAAAGGGCATTATAAAGTTATTTAAATTCAATTTTTTTTTTGTATTCAAGCAAATTTCTATGACTTAATATTTTTTATAATAAAGCTCCTTTTCTTTTAAGGGCATGATTGTTTTTTTATTATAATGGGTTCTTTTTTTGTGAGTGATGTAAGATTTCTAAAGTGTTTCTTTATTTTTTTTGTGATGTTGTATGATTTATATTTGAATTACATTACAAGAGAAGACCAACTGATGGTTTCACGTGGAGCGATACTTTTTTTTATTAATTTATTTTTAAGTATGTTTTTTTTTTCTTTTGATTAAAATGTTGGGCTTGGTAATATTTGTAATAAAATTTTAATGAACATATCCGTTTATGGGTTATTAACAAGTTACAAGTTGAACAAGAGATTTATAATGGTATTTTTAAGGAATTTGTTACATGGATATTTAACGAACGATCATCGGAATTGAATCGCATTTGGTCGAATGTTGGCTTCATTTAAAGGAAACCGTTTCTTTCCCTTCATATTTCAAAAAGAATCGAGTAGAGCCAAATTCATGGTGACCCCGCCGCGATGAAATCAAATCAATCAAGTTACAAATCAGCCTTTTTTACAACAAATTGAACTAAAAACCACAACTCAAACTTTTTCACACAAAATTTTATGATTTGATTAACTTTAAAAGACCAGACAATCGAATTTTATTATATTTGATTTCATTTCAAAGCAAGTCCAACCACAATTCATATAAATATTCAATAAAAAATTTCTGATTAACCCGTCTCGGTTACAAATGGATTATAAAATAAATAAAAATGAAAATACAGAAGCAATTTGTGATTATGATTATCGTAATTTTTGTGTTTTTTCTCACCCATGACTTTAAATAAATAACTTATACGTAATAATAATGACTTATAATGATAAAAAAAAGGGCAAATTTCAACTTTTTTACACTTTAATTTTTTTAAATTCAATTTCAGATAAAATTTTTACTGTAATTTCTCAGTTAACGTTCTTAGCTATCTCATAACCGACTAAAGTTGAATTTAAAAGTTAAAATAAAAAAAAAATCCATGGCAAATATAAAGTTACGCTTTTTGCACACATTTAGCAAATTTTATATGGAATAATTAAAGTTCGACATTGATTTTGCAAAAAGATACGTGAAATAAAATTATATTAATCCATGTTCATCAAGCGTATCAAGTAAAAATCTTTTTGATGTTCATTTTGCACTGAAAATACTTATTTAAAAAAGTTCTTTTTTTCTCGCAGATTTCATTTAATATTACAATTAAATTAATTCACTTTGCTGTTCTTTTTCGTTATTATCATAAATTTCTGGAATAATGACCGACTTCTGACCTTGTATTTTTTCTATATGTGATGCACTGTTAATTTTCTCTCATTTCACACACTTTGATTTTATTAATTTTAAAAGAAAAAAAATTAAACACATTGCACTAGATTTTCTCTGTTATTTTTTTTTCATATATGAAATTTAAAAAAAAATATAAATTGCAACACACATTTCATTTCATTTGTATCACATTAGACCTTCGATATTAATGAATTGATACCATATACTAGACTAATGTTCGATGCACACAACATTCTTAGACGTCTGTCTGATGACTTCACACATTTTAATTACCGTTGATGTTTCGTGTCATTCCTTTTGAACCATTTATGGCTTTAAAAGTAAACACATTATAACTGCATTATTAGCGTAAAAATTAATTAACTGGTCATTCATCAGTGAGAATTGTTATAATTAGGTGTGTATTATTATTATAAATGATGTACTGTATCATGACTTTTTTTATTGTAATATAACGATACTACGATTAAATTTAAAGAATTTAAAAAAAAGAAAGAAAAAAAACTTAAATGACAGCCCACATTCAATGAAAGAAATATTATTATTATAAGAATTATAATTATTATGTTTTTTTTTAGTTTGAGTGTTATGTTGATTTTTGTGATAAGAGTCTTCTAATTGCTTGTGTATTACTGTTATTAATCATCATTTAATGGGAATTGTTATAATTACTGTCAAATGTGCCGATTACTATGTGAAATTTTATTATTGTTTTCAGTGAAAAGGGATTATTATATGACTATTGATGTTCTATAATAACCATGCCAAGAAGGTTCGAATATTTGCAGTGTGAGAATCAACTTTCTTTAACAGCTCGGCTGTCGTGGCTTCAGTCAACGCGAGATTTAATCCTGCTGCATATTCACTCATTCTTTGAGCAGTATATGTCTTCATAATATAAATATGTTGCAGGCTTTTATATATCTTGTCACGGTGGTTTCATCACTAAGTAGTATAGCCAGAGGCCGCTGCGCGATAGCTCTCATTCTACTAATCATGTGATTAATTGTTAGTTATTGTTGCTGCCTGTGAAGGGTTATTGACTTGGGCACGTCTATTACGACGTCTGTTTCTTGCTCCCTGACCACTAAGATTGAACGATTTTGGGCGATAACTCTTAGGTGCAGTGTTAGTTGAAGTACTTGCGGTATGCTCATTCATTATAATAAAATTAATTAATACAATGATCAATTATGACGTATCTCAGTCAAATCACTGCGCTGAAACCGCTGAATTATCAGTTTCTCAAACTTCACAATTTCAGGAACTTTCAATATAGAATATTTTTAAAAATCACATCAGTGAATAGCCCCGTAATATTCATATATGAATACGAATCGAATTGCCTTTCACTGAAATTTTGATAGTTTTTCAAAAAAAATTGTATGTGAAATTTAAAAACGTCTTAATTAATTCAGTACCGCGAACTATGGTACACTCACTCACTGAACGCCTTGCACTGGATGACCTTGGGGGATCCCGGAAAACTAATCTGAGTGGATTCCACTTAAATAGAGAAAAAGTAGCGCATGGAAATAATTCCAAACGATCCAGATCTTTATCCTGTGTTTTAAAAGTTACTTTCTTCCAAATTGCTATCATACATGACAAACTATCTCCTTGTACTTCAATGTGTCAATAACTTCCATATCAGTCAACATCACCATTTAATTGAATAAAATCGTGTGCATATATTATTAACATCATCATCATCACCATCATCAATATGATTAGCACAAATCGAGACACAAATATGATGATTTTTTTCTTAACCATACAAAAGACCTAGCACAATTGATTCAAATTGAATTTTATGCAAGATTTCGAATGCATTTCTTTAAAAGGGCACATTTTTCAATCAAAATAATGTTAAAAAAAATTTATAATAAAAATAAAATTCACCAGACACACATCAAAAAACATATTTAGTAACAATAAAAATAATAATAATCATAACAATAAAAGTTTATTGATGCATCAATATTGCACGACGATGTCTGATGATGTGTGTGCCTCGATCTGATCGATGTAACGAAAGTATTTTTTCGTATATAAATTTAATTGTTTTCTTTTTCCATGATTTTTTTTTCATTGTTTGATGCGTGTATTTATTTTTATTATTGTGTTTCATTTTAAATTTGCATTGTTTTAACATATTCCTTCATCATTCTTTTATATTTATTTATTACAATAATGACATCAATATGCAATTTTAATCGTATTATTTATGAGTTGATTGATATTTTTTTATGTTCTTCTTTTTTTTTTTTATTTTCAATAAATATCACTTTGATTTGAGTTGATGAGACGTGTTAAGTTTTTTATTTTGAATCATATAAAAGTTGAACAAAAAAAATCATAAGATTAACGACACTCATTTAATTTTATTTATGTGATTTATGTGAATGCATCAAATGATGATGACAAAAAAAAATTAAATGTGTATTTATTTTTTTTTATTATTTCTTTTTAATAAATAAATAAATTATTATCTCTTATGGTTTTGGTTTCATTTGTGAGTATTTTTTTTTTGGCTTTTGTATACGCCACAAGCATTTTAATGATGATGTGTTAAATTGACAAACAACTGTTAAAGTGACGATGCGATGTCAAACACCTTTTTCAGTTTTGTTTTGGTTTTTTTTTTTATTTTCAAATTAATTTGTAAATTTATTCATTTGAAATTAACGTGTTTTTCGAGAGAATGTGACAAATTTGTAGTATAAACAAATTATTTATGTTTGATAAGTCTTGATAATGACGAAAAAGGAAAAAAATGAGGTCAATTACTAATTTAACTGATAACACGACAATTTAATATTGCATTTTGTAATGAATATTGATGTTTTTGGATACTTATCATTTGAATACAAAAGAATTATATTGATTAATGTTTGTTTTACTGATAAGAATTTTCAGGAATTGTACTGAAAAAGACATTTAAGAGAAAAAAATTGGAAGAACTTATGGAAAAATGAAATTAATTTTGAAGAAATAGAACCTCGATATTGTGTTTTATTAAGGTTGGACAGAGCTAAGGCTAAGAATACCTACGCTCCTATGCAGATGACACCACAATCATATACAGAGAATACAACACAGTACTGATCCAGAACGACATGAACCTCATCAGTGATTACTTCAGAATTAACTTGCTATCAATGAACATCAAAAAATCCAAGCAAATGGTCCTAAAATCAACAAATAGATATGTCCAAACTTCTGACATCCTCGTAAATGATAACATTATTGAAAGAATTAATGAAATAACATGTTAAGGTCTTACCATTGATGAGTCTCTCTCATAGAACAAGCACATTGAATTACTTTGCACTCAAATCTCACAATATGTTGGCGTTCCCAATAAACTAAAACAAAGACCGAAACCAGAAACCTTGAAAACTCTATACCACAGCATGATCCACAACAAATTGAGTTATTTGATAAATGTTTAGGGCTCAGCAAAAAACACATCAATCATTAGAGTATTAAAGTGTGGTATCCTGTTCGAAACAGAGTTGACAAGTCCTTAAAGTAATCTTATCAGCATTGTATCTTATCCTTTTCACTTCTGCTTAATCCAGAAATCTTTTTTGCAAAGGTTTTGTCTCAGTTTAATAAAAAATATTTTTAAAAATCCTGTTCGGCAGTTTTTGATGACTAGGAGCTTGATTGTCGTTCTGGAAGGACTGAAGCCTATTCTGGATTAAATTGCTCATGTGAATGATTTTTTCAAAGTCGACCTTTTTTACATAATTCAACAAGTCAAAACGAATTTTGAATCAAAATAATTTTATGAGAAAAATTCTATTGTCTTCTAATCTTCGCTTGTTTAACCAAAAACCACTTCAACGCACAAATTAATAGTAGCAAGATCACTAACACAACATACTTCAAAAAACAAAACAAAAAAAAGCTTCATTTAACCAAAAAAAAAAATTACTCTCATTAATGATGAAATCAGCCAAACCTATTAATTACACGCACAATTTTCAGTGCGTAGACTCTTAAGAGGATCAATTGTTTAAACAAAATGAACATTTAAACGATAAAATCAAAGCAATCAAGGCGTTACTCTGACAAAAAAAAAGTTATATTAAAATTTTAACAACAAAACAAAAAAACACTCTTGAAGAAGCCCTAAAGCCACTTCTGTTTAATTTATTTCAATTTTTTATGATATTTTACTAATTGCTTCGATGATGATGATGATTATTATTATTATGATGAAAATAACGAATTTGATTGATTTTCAACGATATTTCATTACAGAAATTTCGTACATTTCACACTTCTTGATACAATTAAATGTTAGATGTAATAATGAATTGATGTTGAGTTGAGGATTCATGTTGTGCTAATGATATGAATCTTTTATTTACTCGTGAAAATGTTACGATGATGCTGCGATCAACAAAACAGTAGTCAATTATTACGAGTAACCATCGCTTTATGATTAATGAGAACGTTAATTCTCTTATCTTATTTATTATTTCTTCCTCCTTTTTTATTATTTTTTATTTTAAATTTCATGTTCAGAATTTCCATCTGTGGCTTTTATTACAATATGTTTACACTCGAATATCATTTTATCATCATGATGATGATTGTTGTTGTTATTATTACGTAAAGAAAATACAAAACATTAAAAAAAGAGTTAGAATGTAGTAATCTTGAATACATTTTGAAACTTTGTAAAGGTCTTGCCTCTCATATTCTTGCATGTTTTCAGTCTTCTTATTATGATGTTGATGATCGTGAAGTGGATATAATGGAATTAAATGTCTTCTGTATAGTTCAGAGCTTCATACATGTTTACTATTTATGTTAATGTTTTTAAATGAAGAAAAAAAAAATAATCATAAAGGAATATGTAAAGCTCAGTATTCACATAGAACAACAAAAGATATACACACATTTATTTGTAGAGGAGAGTCTTTAAACTCTAAAAATTTCTTCATATCTCTTCTTCTTCTTCCTTCTTCTTGTTCTTATGTCTTATGTTTGATACTTTTATAATAATATTATTATTATTTTTTTTCAATGTCCATTGAGTTGAATGAATTTGAACTCTAATAAGAACGTGAGTGCATGAGATAAGCACGAAGAATTAAATATATTTTTTATATATTATTTTACATTTAATCAGAGTTGAAACAATTCGAATTTTATCATAGACATTTTATTTTAATAGACCCTCATGTGAACTTCTCCAGTACTTCGTGATAGATTTTGATTTTTTTTGTCAAATCATTGTCGTGCTTTAGAGATCGGCCATCACCAAATTTTGACTTTACTTGGAAACTTCTCTATTATTATTTTTATTATTATTATAAAGTCATTATTTCATTCTATTTTAATTTAATGTTAAAAGGAAAATAAGATAAACATGGAAGAGAAGTTTAAAAAAGAAAGAATAAACAAAAAAAAACATAATAATAAAAGAACGTGAAGCAAGAAAGATTGCGTATTATAATATAGTAAAACAAAACTAAAGGTTAAAGACACCAAAAAAACTTGTCTATTTTGTTTGAATTTGTATACACGGTTAAAAGAAAACGTGCCGCTGGAGTGCCGCATTTAGTGCCGCTAGCGGCACTAAAGTGCCGGAGCGCGGCACTGTACGGCACTCCAGCGGCACTACATTTTTATCGAATTTTTCTCTTGAAACTAAGATTTTGATAATTAGAAAAGGCTGAAAGCTCATACTTTTTTCAAGAAAAATTATTATTTTTCGAAAGCCCCCATGTTTCCGTATTTTTTTTACATGACTCAAACTTGTGGAAATGAAGTTTTGAGCGATCTAAATTCGCAGAAATGAAAATTTGAATTTTTTAAACTCGTGGATAGTAAAATTCGAGTGATTTCAACTCGTGGATTGTAGAATTCGAGATATTTCAACTCGTGAAAATTAATATTCGAGCGATTTCAACTTGTGGAAATGAATATTTGATTGCGTTTAACTCGTGGGAATAAATTTTTGATTACTTGCAACTCGTGGATAGTAGAATTCGAGCGATTTCAACTCGTGGATTGTAGAATTCGAGCAATTTCAACTCGTGAAAATTAATATTCGAGCGATTTCAACTCGTGGAAATGAAGTTTTGAGCGATCTCAATTCGCGGAAATGAATATTTGACTTTTTTAAACTCGTGGATGATAAAATTCGAGCGATTTCAACTCGTGGATTGTAAAATTCAAGCGATTTCAACTAGTGGAAATGAATGTTATTTTTTTTTAATTCGTGATTTTAATATTCGGTGAATGTGGATTATAATATTACTATCCACGAGTTTAACACAATCAAATATTAATTTCCACGAGTTGAAATTGCTCGAATTCTACTATCCACGAGTTGAAATCGCTCGAATTTTACTATCCACGAGTTTAAAAAAGTCAAATATTCATTTCCGCGAATTGAGATCGCTCAAAACTTCATTTCCACGAGTTGAAATCGCTCGAATATTAATTTTCACGAGTTGAAATATCTCGAATTCTACAATCCACGAGTTGAAATCGCTCGAATTTTACTATCCACGAGTTTAAAAAAGTCAAATATTCATTTCCGCGAATTGAGATCACTCGAATATTAATTTCCACGAGTTTGAGTCATGTAAATGAGTGTCTCCACGAGTTTGAACAAGCGTATAAAACTCGTTTTAAAAATAATTTTTTTTTTCTAAATAATTTTTGTACGCTCAAAATGATTATTTTTCGAGTTTATTAATTTTACTTCAACCTTCTATGGTCATTAAACATTTATTTTAACAAAAATCTGAATTTAAAGACAAACATTTTATAAAAATTTAGTGCCGCAGTAGTGCCGCAAGTAGTGCCGCAAGTAGTGCCGGAGCAGTGCCGCTGAGTGCCGCTTAGTGCCGCTAGCGGCACTATTTGCGGCACGTTTTCTACTAACCGTGTACATTGCGCTCACTTGTACAGTTAAACGACTATTTTTTTTAATCACATACTTTTATGTTTATGGTTACAGAAAATTACATTAATGATAGTGCATACTTGAATATTAAAATAAGTTCTATTGAAGTTATGATAAAAGTTTGGAATTAAAATACAATGAAATGGTAAAAAATGTTGTATTAAAGTTAAAAACCTTGTAATAAGGCTAGAGAATTAATCAAAAGAAATCTGTAACAAGGGCCTGCTGATCTTCTTGAAACCATAACTTAAAGGTTTGATTCAGGATGGTTCAGATACGACTCTGCTTAAGACAGCGTTAAAAAAACGTCCTATGGTCATAAATCATGATAAAGTCTCAATGATAAATCTTGTTGGTACAGTAAGACTTAGTTATCCCACTCATTTTGATGATGATTAGAGAAGGGTTTATCCACCTCAGCCACTACTACATTGGGCTTTTCATGGGCTGTCTTTCGATTTACCTTGAATAATATTCCTCTTTAACGATACTTATTTACTTCAAGAAATCATATATCAAATGAAGTTTCATTCCAAAGAGAGCCATTGGATTTGTTTGCCCATTCAAACAACCAAAAACCCTTCTTCTGTTCTCAAGTCCACTACAGAAGCAGAGAATGTGCTGAGCATTTTCTTCTTCTGCTTGAAATATTATTATCTTGAGGTGTTTCAGTACACGTGCGTGTCCTGCAAGGAATGCTACCAGAACTCTTACTTGACCTGTGGTCATTCATAGAAGCTCCTTAGGCACTTATTTTGAATCGAGAAACTTTTTCCCTTGGCTAACTCATTATTTTTTCTTAAAATAAACTTGGGAGGTTATCAAATAATTGAGGGTAGCCATAGCTTAGCCCTCCATTTCTTAGGTGCTTGAATTGTTCCTCAAAATCTGCTTTCAGCGCCATCTGATGGCTCCAAATAATAAACTGAAGCATACTGTTCTTCAGAATTGAATTCATTGAAATACCATTACATAATTTTTAGAATCAAAATTAGAACACTTTAACTTGCTCTTTCAAAGCCAAACAAAAAACTTCATTATATTACTATTTGTATCTAAAGTACACAATTGTAATTTAATTTTTTTTTACTGTAAAATATTTGTCATTAAAAGCATATAAAATTAAAAAATGTATCAGGGTCACGTTTTAATTATATCAGTGTGTTGCATTCACATTATTCATTATTTACTTTATTTTAACAATTAAACACATGCTTGAACTTGTTCTAGTGCACACACATATTATTATTGAAACAATAATTAAACGAATTTTAATCATAAAAGTTGAATGACTCACGCCCGGTATTTTATAAGATATGAATTATTTTGATAAATTAACTACGTACCTTTATTTTTTTTTTGTAATTATGATCCAAATCCGTTTAGTTAGTCAAATATTCCACTAATAAAATTTTATCTTTGTTTTTATCGTTTATCGGTCACTGTTTAATGATTGATATTATTTATTTTAAACTATAATTCAATTACTGTGATGTAATTATCTGTGACATCCGTTTGAATTGAAATCTCTTGTTGCTAACTCTGAATCATTAAAATGCACTTTTATTATTCGCAATTTAACATTTATGTGTAGTTTTAAACAAATATCCATGAAATGATGTCATTTGTGACTGAAATGCATTTACACAGCTTTACTTTGATTGCAGTGAATAATTTTAATATTTGATTTGATTTGAATTTTTGTTAATATTGAATTTATTCAATAATTCAATTTTATGTTATAAATTATTTTTTTTTTAAATGTAATTTTTCTGTGTCTCACTTTGATTTAATTTATTTTTTTTCCATTCATAACACTACACCAATAAATTTCATCTAGCTGTGTAATTTTCTATCAACTTGTAAATTGATTAATAATATAAAATTAAATTTTATTATTACATCGCCTTCATTTCATCTCCAGAATAGATATATTATGTATTTACAACTCCACGACTCACAATCAACTGATTCTCTTTTCTTCATATAAAATGTATATTAAAATATTTTTTTTTTCATTCTTTCTTGTGTGTAGAAAATATACCGCGACTGTAGTGCACGTCGTGGTTTTTTAAGTGGATAGACAAAAATATTCTTCTATACACTTATATTTTTGTAACTAAAACGTTATGTTAGATAGATCCAAGAAACATGAAGAGATACAAACTGATGTTGAATGAAATAGAAATACGATACTACTGGTTAAAATACACACAAGTGTGATAGGTACGTGGATATAAGCTGGACTGATTTTGTATTGTGTGAATTTCGTATTTATACAGGGAAGCTTATCTCGTTTTATTTGAAATGGCACCTTATCTTATCTGTTTGAGTTTTTATAAATTTTTGGTGATAATCATTCGGTGATTATAAAAATCAATAATAAACGAAAGTGTTCTGATTGAATCGATTTCCCAGAAAAATTATTTTTGATAAGTGCATGGATTTGTTATCTTTTGTAATATTTTGTGGGTCAATTCAACCTGATTTCAATCTACATGTTTGAGCTTTGTATCCTGCAAATCCGCTAAACATTTTAAATGCATTTCGTGACGATTTGAATAAAATGTTAGTATTACTAGCTTTCGTGTCTTCTATCTGTCGACCCATGTATTCTTATGTAAAGCACAAAGATGGGTAACATCATTGGTGATTAAAAGTTGCATTTACAATTTTTGACCCATCATTCCTGTTAGCTCGTGACACCGAACACAAATCAAATTCTGTTAGTACCTATAAAAGAAGAGGTAAATACACTGGCGCACTAGTAAGGGACCAGTAGGAATGGGTGTTCCCACTGGTGCCCACTGGTTTTGGGTTGGGAGTGCCTAGTCTTGAAGGTGGTGCTAAATCTAATATTTTCTTTTTTTGACACCAATTATTTCTTTAAACAAAGAATGGATGGATCATGCTGAGAACAACACCATCAGCAATTTGCACGTGAAATAATTTCACCGTGGCTAATTTACAAGGTTTGATCCAGGAATATCTAGAATATATTTAGCCTCACAACCATCATTATCCAGTACCTAGATATCAGCCATTGTCTTGTTTTGTATCTTCACACCATGAATGAATAACTTGAATGGGACAATTTAGGTTAGGTTAGGTTTTACAAGGGCACCACCGCGATTTCAAAGAGTCCTATTTTGGTCACCTCGATTAAAATCTGAAATTTAACGAACATTGAAAAGTATTTGCTGAAGTCCTTTGATCACCTGAATTCCGAATCCTAAATAAAAGAGTCTAGAATTGTTTTCCTGAAAGAAAATACAAAATGTTAAATTAAAAAATAAAAATAAAACTTAAACTTACTTGAATAAGTGATCCTACCTATCATATAAAAGTACATGGATTTAATACTTTACATACGATGACTCTGATGCACTACGCTAGTAATAATAATACTAGAATATATTTTTTTTTAATACAAACATTTTATTTTATATTCATACAACATACCGACTACTTTTTTCCATTTTTTGTTGTTGTAGTTTTATCGATGCATTCATATAATTTTTTTAGTTTTTATTCAAGAACCATGTCCACACACAATAACAATATAAATAAACACTCTCATTGTATACAGTGATTGTTTGCCTGGAATTTTATGTTATAGTACTTTTTGAACTCCTTTATGATGATGATAGTAAATGATTCGTGGAAATGTAAAAGGTTATTTGTGTATAACTTTTGTTTTTTTTTGCATGGCATTGAATTGCAAAAAGAAAATTACTTTATAGAAGAAAAGTGTTCAGTGTCTTATTGTATCTTTTACTTACTTTTTTTTTGTTGTAAGAAACATCATTAAATGCACGCAGAACTGATTTCAATTTTTTTTTCGATGTTTTGAGTATTTGTATGAAATTGTTATTATTGTAATTCAATATGAAACATTACATCGAAATCTTCATTTCTAACAGTCAAGTCACTCAAGTATCATGTATATCTGTAAAAAAAATAATAATACCATGAATGTAATTATTGTTTCAGAGAAGAAAAAAAAAGGTTTGTTTATAATACAAAAGCAATAAAATTAATAATAATAATGAATCAGATCAGTGTATGTTTGTGTGAGAAATATTTTGTGTGTGGGAATTTGAATGCATTTCTTTCATCATGCACGACTAGCAGCATTCCACAATTCATCCATAACGCTTCCTTCTTCAAACCCACTGCTGTACACATCTGTCTGGTCTGCTTTCAGGCATCATTTTAGTTTCATCTAATTAAATTTGATGAATGAATTAGCAAAATCAAATCAAGTGGATCAACAGAGAGAGAGAAATAGCTTCAATTGAACAAATAATGGAATTCTTTAAAATAAAACAAAAAAAAAATTAATATAATATAATTTAACATAATGACCAGTATTTTGATTTTTTTTTTTGTATAATAATCACCCTTTTATGGATTTAAAGAAGAGTCGTGAGTCGTGACTTTATGGACGAATGAATGATAATCAATGGGAATGTTCTGATTTTTTTTTACTTGTAAAATTTTAAATAAATTATGTATTCACTCAACGCAACCGTTTAAAGATGTTTAAATTTGATGTGATCAGTTATGAGTGTTCTAAATTTTAAGGCTTAAGAGACAAGTTCAGTACTGATAAAAATATTTTTTGAATAAAAATTTCCATTTAAATTTCATGTCATTTAAATTTCGAGGCGCATTTTTGTAAAAGAACAAAAGAAATAAGATTTCAATTATCGTTTTGTGCTGCCTTATAACAAATTTAGATAATTTAATATTCATGATCCGTAACATAAGGTCAAAGAGAAGATGATAAATTTGTTTTCTTTTCCTTTTACATTCATTCATTTGAATACTTTATTTTTTTGTTTATTGTACTGTTGCTTTAAAAATGGTCTTGTTCATTTATTATCAGAATCGATACGAATTTTGGGTGGTCTCATAGAGGCTATGGACTCATGAAATTAGACATAAACAAAAATGACCTTGAAATGTCCGGAAAATAAACTGAAATCAATAAATTTTAAGTCCTGAATGTAGAATATTTAGGGTTCCTAGGTTTCGGACTCTTCGCTATCGTTTAAGTGACGTTTTTTGTATTTCAGCCGTTTTTTCTGTCGTTTAAGGGCCTTTTTTTGTATTTCTGCCATTTTTCTGACGTTTTTTGAATTTCCTCTTAATACCATCAAACAAAATGTATGACCATCCCCATTCAAAGCATAAAACGATAAAGCACACTCTCCGCCAAAAAAATCACGTCATTCACGTACAATTCACGCACATACGAGACATTTCAGCATGATTATACTTTTTTTTCGACATGTAATTGTTGTTCCTCAAATGATATAATAATAAGCAACTTAAAAAAAAAAATTAAATGAAAAATATATATCATGCTTTTTGCAAATTTTATTTACTAAAGAAGATTAACTGAAAATAACGTGTGTGTAGAAAGGAAAACACACACAATCACAATTATTCTATAACTAATGATAAAAATAAAGAAAAAATTATAATAATTGTAATAATAAAAATAAAAATAATAACAACAAATGAAATCAAAAATAAATTCTCATCTCCGCTATATTTGTTGAACTTAATCTGATATACATTTAAGATTTTAATCTTCTAAATAATTGGGCGGAATTCATCAACGTACAATTTTTTTTATTATTTTTAACGTTAATTCTTATTTGAATTCAATTTTATTTGAAATTTTTTTTGTCTGTGTCATCAATGAAGCTGAATTGGATTAATTTAATATGCGATTCATGATATATGTTAGTATTTAATAAATAATGAGTGTTTAATTGAATATTTCCTAGATCAATTTAGATACGTTTCATTTGAGAGTTAAAAGTTATGTAAAATAATAAAAAAATTTCAGTTGATTATTTTTTAATGGGTTCAAGTTGAATTCTGTTACATAAACCAAAATGAGGCATTTTTAAGCGTCTTTTAGAAAATTGAGCTTCATTTATTTACCTGTAGAGGGCCAAAAATCTCGTTGAGTTTCAATCAATATCAATTCCTCGTTTTGATCAGATTTTTTGACGACTGCATTCAAGTCACCAGTCGGCTCCACTATACAAACCCCTTACTACTATTAGAGGGTATTGCCTGAACCCAAGAAATTAGGCCTATCACTAGTTGACTCACTGAACGAATCGTCTCTGACACCATTTCATGATCCTCTTATTTTCTATGATCCACACTTACCTTTTCAATTTATTTTTGTTGATCATCATTTCATTTTATATCGATTTGTTTGTAATTATTTTCGTATTGGATTAATAGAGCAATAACCCTGCAAACATTAGTGAACTTCAATTTCAATAATGACATGTCATAACACAATAAAAAAAAAATCTATTCAATTCATTATAAAATCAAAAAAAAATCATGAATATTAGTAATTGTTGATTGATTGGGAGATACGCGAATCAATTTTATTTCATATTCGTAATAAATATTTTTTGACTTGAAATTCCACACTCGTTAAAAAAAATTGCAACACGATCACCATTAAAATATTCTTACTCAAACACGAAAAAATGCATACATTTCATAAACAAAACTTAATTGATTTAATTATGACAGCTTACTATTAAAATAACACTTTTTTAAAAAAAAAGAATAATATAAAATAAAAAGAAACACACATATAAAAATTTAATGACCTAGTTCTGCCTACCGCGATAATATTTTTTTTCTTTTTATTTCATTTCAAATACA
The DNA here is from genome assembly GCA_900002565.1 of Culicoides sonorensis. NCBI lineage: Eukaryota > Metazoa > Arthropoda > Insecta > Diptera > Ceratopogonidae > Culicoides > Culicoides sonorensis. Next base: position 18,600 of record LN483869.1, read on the forward strand.
AAGAAGTACGATACGATGCAGCAGCACACGTGCCATGACAGACATTAATTTATGTCTTATTCGGTTTTTTTTATGTATTATATTTTTTTTGTAATTCCTTTGCTTTGCTGAATAATCTTAAAAAAAAAATAAATTCGCTACCATGCGATATTTTGAACTTCGGAAATCAAAGCTTTCGAATTTGAATCAGAATTAATCGATTATAATGGAAATTGTAATATGACTAATAAAATATTATGCAATTTTAATTCCAATATTTGAATCAACTTTGTGTTTGAATTGAAAATCAAACATGAACATGCACATTTACATGACAAACCAAATAAATAATAAAAATTATTGTAAATACGAAAAAAAAACTACAATAATAACAATGAGAGTAAACAAGTGTCGAATTCTTATCTTTCGTTTTTTTTCTCAATTTTTACGAAGTTCAAATACAAATTCAATTACAATTTTTAGTAATAAATGCTCAGTACAGTAGAACTTCAATTGAGTTCGTAAGTTGGTTTTACAACCGATTGTTGGCGAAGTTCATTAAGAAAACTTTCATTTGAAAGAATTTTGAAACTTTGAAGTTTCCGTAAGTGCGTATCTGTACAGTACTGTACTTGTGTACAGTATTTCACAAAAAGACCACAGGCAACTCGTAAATTGATTTGTTTCGTTCTATAGATTTTGCTGTATGTTTCCATATGTGTGTCTATACAAAACTAGCTGTCAAATTTAATCTTATCCAATTGAAAGTACCAAGGTCAAGATTGACATTTAATTCTGAGAGGGGAAAATTTTGATTTTCGTATCGAATTATGGACGATCCGGTACAGTAAGCTCAGAGTTATACCTCAGAACCCCTCATTTGACAGCTGTCAAATTTTAAGTGAGACTAATAGTTTAAGTCCATTGAATAGTATTCATTTTGACGTTTGAAATTTGCACGTCCAAGATTTTGAAGTTTCCGTATGTGTTTCTATAGAAAATAAACGTCAAAAATTCTATTCTTTGGAATTTGCTATAACTGGGTACGCAGGTGAAAGTTTGACAATCTCTATTTACGTACAGAATTTTTGAAGTTTCTTTATGTGTATCCATACAAAATGAGCTGTCAAGATTTATCTGCTTATCCATTAAGAGGGTAAGCAGATTAAATTTGAAAGCTCATTTTGCATAGATACTCATACGGAAATGTCAAAATTTTGTATTTTAGTTTTATAAATGTCAAAATAAATTTTGACAGTAACGTTTTGATGCCAAATCCAAAAATAATACTTGCACGGTTAAAATATCTCACATTTATTTACACATCTTATCAGATAAGAGTATTTGGTAATAAATATTTTCATGGTATTTTGAGTATTTTACAGTAAAATATTACATTTATAGTCTTGATTTGAATGTTGATCAATAATTACGCGTCAAATTTAAAATGGGAGTATTTGAAGTTAATTCATTTCCTTTACATTTAATACTTTCAGATGAAATTGTACAAAGACAACTGCAACGAAAAGGAGCTTTAGAAAAAGAACTGAGTCGTGATAAGTCACACCTGGAAATAATGCAATTTGATATTAGTGTACTTCAATTATCATTTTCAGTATCTGACATTGAAAGACTGACTGAAGAAATTAAGCAATTACGGAATGAGTGTAAGATGTATTCGGAGATATTAGATAAGGCTGGTGTTCCAGTGTTAGGTGATTTGACAAATAATGTGAATGGTAAGTTTTTTTTTATTTTAAATTTTACATGAAATTAAATTAATATTATTTTTTTTTGTTTAGCATTAAGTATAAGTGATAATAGTAATATTAGTACAAGAACACCAAAACGACCACCATTACCAGCGGCGTTACGTACCGTGACCTCACCACAGAGAGCACTTCAAATGCCTGCATTCACAAATTTAAATGAAATTAATTTACGTCATCATACAAATACCACACCGACTGGCTTCAATGCAGACGATTATCGGATAAGCAGTAATATGGAGTCATCATGGACTTGTGGCATTTGCACATTCCAAAATCATCCGTTACTTAACAAGTGTGAACAATGTGAACAACCTCGAAATCCATCTGGTACAATACAAATTACAGCTGCACATTTTGAGCCTCGTTTTGAAAATGTACAATACCAACAGCAAGCTAATACTAATAATAATGATCATGTGTATGCTAATGCTAGAAGCTTATCAATGACTAATGAACCAAATTCAATTAATAACAATAAAAATGATGTTTTAACAAATGACACAATGGTGCCACAATCTGCACCACCCAATCTTAAAAATGAAAATCCTCCAAATTTTAAGCCAACTTTTAATTGTAACTCACCAATTGTATCAAGCTTAGAAGAATTACAGTTTGAAAATGTAGATCAATTACAGGGAATCACTGGAAATAGTGTTAGCATGGTGAATATTCCCCACACATATGAAAATGTCACACTAACACGTAACGGTCCTGTAGGGAAATTATTCAAAAAAGGGCATCGATATACACCATCGATGTAAAAAAATCTTCAATGTCTTTGACAGATCAAATTTTAGTCTTTAAACTTCTTTCAATTACATTCCAAAGTAAAATATTATTAACCCTTAAACGAATCGGAAACTCTGAATTAAATTTTTGACTATATCAGTTAAAAAATAATATTTATAAATGAATTATTTACTCTAACAATTAAAAAAAAAAATTTTAATACGAAATATGATAAATTTCATATATCATTTAAGAGAATTGATTTCCAAGAAATTTAAATGTAATTTCCAATTTTAGAGTGCAGATGAATTCAATGAAATGTCATGGAAAAAATTCTCTTCAATTCAAAATTTTTGTTTAAAAGAATTTAAATAAAATTTTAATGTTTAAAGATAACTCATCAATAAAAATTTACAAAGTTACAATAAAAAATATTATTAAAAAAAATTTTGTTGCATGAACGTTTTTTTTTGTGTTTTTTTTTTCTTTGAAATTTTTTTCTATCAAATTATATTTTTTCAAAAAAAAAATTACTAATAATCAAATTTTTTTATATTTTCATGTTTTTTTTTTATCATTTCAACAGTGAGCACTTCGAGTCACAACGAAAATATTCACATTCTCTTATCGACTGTTGTTGGTAGAAGTAAGTTTTTAATTTTTTTGAAATTGAAATTTAATCATGAAACTAATTGATTTAAATTTTGTTTTAATTTTTTACAGAAATCGTACATTCTTGGGTTGTTTAAATTCAAATTTGGTCGTCAACTGACATGGAATGCAGATTTAAAGGTGGATTTAAAGGAAAAGGACTTTGAAATTATACATTGATTGAAGTTTCAAAAAAATTAACAATATGAACCAGGAAAAGGACTCATCGATGGATATCAGCCTATCCTTGAATTTAATGCTCATTAATGAATTAAATTAAATTTTTGTTGTGATTGTAAAATGTGCAGTTTTTGATAGGACTCAAAAAAATAAGAAATTGCATGAAAAATAAAAAAAATACGTAAAATGTGATGAATGTCGTTATAAAGAATAATTTTTTTTACTCTGTATGAATGTGAAGTGTAACAGACCAGAATTTTATTGTAAAATTTAGGATAATTTACCTTTGTTAAAATAATCATAAATAGAAAGTAAATTTTTATTCAAAAAATGTTTAGGAATTATATGAAAAAAAATTGAATATTGAATAGATTTGTACATTAATATTTAAAAAAAAAAAATATTTATTATGATAATTTGAATAAAGAAGAAATTTAATATAAAATGATAAATAATTTAAATTGCAGTTCCTCGTTCCAAATTCTGTTTGATCTCTTGTGTGTATTCTCCGTAAAACCGTTCCAATTTTTTATTGAATCTGGCATTTTTGTCATTGATGTAACTGATATCTTCATCATCATTGTGTGTCCTTCTCCGTGAATATTTCTTCCTTTTAGCGATCTGGCCATCAATGTCTTTCACCATTTTGTCCACTGCCTGTTTCGAGTCCTTGTGCAACCCAAATAAAACTGGATTACTTCCCCCATAAAAATTGTCACCCAATTCTTGTTTTTGCCTTTCATATTTGTCCATGTCAGGTGGTGGCATTGCTTTGATCAATCTTTGGTATTGTCTCGCTGTTGCTGCTTCATAATCTGAAAATCCTGGATCTCCATTTTTCTTCTTTGATTTGAGTCTGTCAACGCGTTCCGCTTCAACTGCTGATACATTTAACAATTTGACACGATCATAATCAAGTCCTTTTTCGGCAACAACATCTCTCGCCTTTTTATCCTCAATCAACCAATCTGCTTGTCGTTTCTTTGCCTCCCAATTTTTCGGAAGTTTTTTCATTTCATCTTCTTCTACTGTGGCCTTGTGATTATCAACTCGAGCTTCATTTCGTGCGTTATGCAATTTCTTTAAACGTTCCATACGTTCTTTCATTTTATCAGCCACTGAAGGTCCTGCTACACTCATTTTAAATATCTTTATTTTACTGTAATATACTTAAAAGTTAATTTCAATTCAAGAAATTTCACAATTAACTTTGTTTTTGTTTTGAATATTCAATTATTTTGACATTTATGTCATTTCCGTCAAGTCGAGTCACAATTCGACTCAAACCGAAACAGCTTGGAAACGACTCAGCCTCCTTACTTCCTCTTTTAGTCCGACAACTCAACTATCAAAATGCCAAAGGTACGAACTCTGATATTTTTAATTAAATTTAATTATTTTTATGATGAAATTTTACTCAAATTCACTTTAATTTCAATTACAGGCAAAGAAGGAACCCATAAATGCTGTTCAAGTCTTCGGACGCAAGGTAAATATGTGAAAATTGAAGTGAAAAATATTCGTCCATGTGCAATAGTTTTTGTGTGTGTTTCAATGAAAGCTAAATGTCAAAAAAAAAAAAATACATTTAATTCTTCAATTCAAAAAAAAATATGAAAGAATGTGTTAAAAGTCCTTTCAAACCTTTTTGTTGCTGACGAAATAAATGTGAAAACATTTAACAGTCTTTAACAAGACAAATGAGAGGAAGATTAAATTTCAAGTTTCTATACACTCATTTCTGGTTGATGTTATGAAGATCAGTGATATTTAACGAAACTACATGTGTTGCCTTTAAATTTTTGTATGAATTTAAGAAATTTTGATGTGCTCTAATGCTTTTATTTTGTAATTTTACAGAAAACTGCCACCGCTGTTGCTTACTGCAAGCGTGGACGTGGTCTATTGCGAGTAAACGGACGTCCATTGGATCAAATTGAACCAAAAGTATTGCAATACAAATTGCAAGAACCACTTTTATTGCTTGGAAAGGAAAAATTCGCCGGTGTTGATATCAGAATTCGTGTATCTGGTGGTGGTCATGTTGCCCAAGTTTATGCTATCCGTCAAGCTATCTCCAAGGCTTTGGTTTCTTATTACCAAAAATGTAAGTCAATTTCTTATTTTACCATATTAAAGTAAATCAATTTTCTAATATATCGAAATATGAGCTCTAATTATGACGAAAGATGTAATTTTTTTGAAGAAAGTGATCCATAAATTAGAAATGATTGAATAAGAGCGCCAAAATCTGCTTTTAACCCTCCTACCTTTTTGTCACTTGAGAAATTCATCCTCTTGTAACAAGACGACAGAAGGGAATATCAAATATGATTCTACTAAATCTACTTGATTGTATTCAGATCAGGTCGAATTCCATCAAGTCAAACAAATTTGCAATGCAAAAAAATTATTTTTCACTTTAACCCTCTCTTTCCTTTGTGGGACGCTGGAAATGAAAGGGCTTATTTGAAAATATTATTAAATACTAAAATTTTTTGAATTTCAGATGTTGACGAAGCATCACGCAAAGAATTGAAAGACATCCTCACCCAATACGATAGAACTTTGTTGGTTGCTGATCCACGTCGTTGTGAGCCCAAGAAATTCGGAGGTCCAGGTGCTCGTGCCAGATACCAGAAATCATACCGTTAAAATGTATTCCGATTCTTCTTGTGTACACTTTTTTGTGTATATAAAACATCTTTTTTATTAATTGCAACAAAACCTGGCAATTATCAATAATAAAACAAAAAAATTAAATTGAAAATACTAAGAATTCGGTTTTTTATTCCATAAAAATATTTTTTAAGAGAAGAGCGTGAAGAGTTTTATCTGAAATTGCAAAAGAAAATATTTTCCTGAATTTGGAATCGACTTGAAGTGACAATACGAGAAACTGCTACCGTATAACTCTACAGACCATCCATACACACGTTCAATTGTGGTTCAAGTAGTGGAAGTCTTAAAAATTTTAAATCGTATATTTCCTGTAAAAGTTGATTATTTATGGGATTTTAAGTTTTTTGGCAGAGTGGCCTCTCTCAAAGTAGCAAATTTTACTTTTCTTCATTCTTAATTTAATAAAAATTTCATTTTAATTCGATGCTCATCCCTTGGCTTGAAACCGCTCACTTATATTTTGACTCACTGACAACTGTCAAAAAATTTCCGTTGCAAACTAACAAAAAAAAAACATTTTTGTGCTGTAAATAAAATTAAAAATTATCATTTTATAAATCAATTTCAAATCAAATTAAATCAATGTACATCAAATCCGTAATAATCGATGGCTTTAAATCATATGGCCGACGTACAGAAATTCACGGTTTTGATCCAGAATTTAATGCAATCACAGGATTAAATGGAACCGGGAAAAGTAACATTTTAGATTCAATTTGTTTTGTCCTTGGAATTTCTAACTTGGGACAGGTAAATTAATTCCAAGCTTCTTTTAACAATAATGGGAAATTAAAATTTTGATTTTTCAGGTTCGAGCGACTTCATTACAAGAATTGGTCTATAAAAGTGGTCAAGCTGGTGTTACGCGCGCTACAGTAACGATCGTCTTTGATAACAGTGATAAAGATCAAGCCCCAGTGGGATTCGAAAAATGTTCAGAGATTTCAGTTGCGCGTACCATCATCGTTGGAGGGAAAAATAAATACATGATAAATGGAAAATCTGTTCAAAACAAGCGTGTTCAAGATTTGTTTTGTTCCGTCCAGCTGAATGTAAACAATCCCAATTTCTTGATTATGCAAGGTCGGATTACAAAAGTGCTCAACATGAAACCTCATGAAATTTTATCTATGATTGAGGAGGCAGCCGGAACGAGTTTATATGAAACAAAAAGAGAAGCGTCATTAAAGATGATCGAAAAGAAAGACGCAAAACTCGCTGAACTTAACACACTGATCCACGAAGAGGCCGAACCAAGACTGGACAAACTGAGGAAAGATCGTGAACAGTATGAGAAGTTCAAGAAAGTGGAACGTGACATTGATTACTTGCAACGCCTTTACATTTCACATCAATGGCTTAAATTACAAGAAGCTGTCAAAAATAGTGAGGGAACGATTCAAAGTATCACGAAAAAAATTGAAGAGCATAAACAAAAAATTACATCAAATTTGGATGAGACAAAAGTGATCGATGAAGAGACAAAGGCATTGCAAGCCGAAATGGACACTGACACAGGTGGTGCCATTAAAGAATTGGAGGAAGATTTATCTAAGTTGAGCAAATCTGAGGCTTCAGTGTCAGGAAAACGAAATGCCGCTAAGGAAAATATCAATTTGGAGCAAAGGAAATTGAAGCAATTACAGAAGAGTATTAAAGATGATGAAATTGCGTTATTGAAAAAGGAAGCTGAGTATCAAAAGGTAAATTTTTTTAAATTTTTAAATCAAATTCATTAAAATTTAATGAATTTTAAATTTAAAGGTCGGTTCCATGTTCGAAGAACTCAAGAAAACGAACGATGATGATGAAAAAGCCGCTGAAGAAGCCGAGAAACGATATGAAGCTGTTTGCAGTGGACTCTCAGTCAATGAAGACGGACAAGCGGCCTCACTTCAAGATCAATTGATTGCAGCACGATCCCAAGTCAATGAAGCAAACACCACCATCAAAACATCCGAAATGGAATTGAAACACACACAAAAGTTATACAACGATAAACAAAAGCAAGTTAATGTCCAGGATTCGGTTCATGTGCGTGAAACAAAAGTAATTCAAGAGACAACGAAGAAAATTCAACTCCTCACAAATGAATTGTCAAAAATACACTATGAAGATGGATCACTTGAAGCACTTCAGAACACTCAACTTGAATTGAGTAACGAAGCGCGAAATATTAAGCGTGAACTTGCAAAACGGAATTCTCATCGTTTTGATTTCACTTACAAAGATCCTGAACCAAATTTCGATCGTCGTCGTGTCAAAGGCATGTTAGGAAAACTTGTTCGTGTCAAAGATCGCATGTTTGGTATTGCATTGAATGCGTGTGGTGGTGGCAGTCTATACAGCATCGTAACCGACACCCAAGTAACGGGAAAGCTGATTCTTGAACGTGGTCAATTACAAAATCGTGTTACAATTGTTCCATTGAACAAAGTAAATTCTGGTGTTCTACACAGTGACATTGTGCGTAAAGCCCAACAAATTGCTGGTCGTGACAATGTCTGGTCAGCCCTTTCCCTCGTCGAATATGATGATGATGTTGCACCTGCAGTCCAATTCGCTTTCGGATATCAACTTGTCTGTAGAAACCTCGAAATCGCAAAACGCCTTGCATACGATAAACAAATCAATTCCATCTGTGTTACATTGGAAGGTGACTTTGTGAATCCCGAAGGTACATTATCTGGTGGTGCCCGGATGAATCGTGGATGTGCCATTCTTGAAATGAACGAAATTGTCGAGTACGAAAATCGCCTAGTTGAAATTCAACATGAACTCAATCAACTTGAACGGAAAATTGCCCAAGTTGAAAATGTAGCGGGCCAATACAACCAAATACGGCAGAAATTGGATCAGGAAAATCACAATTTGAATGCAGCAAATCAACGTCTTGCAAATACGACATTTAATTTGAATCAACAGGAGATTGATGATTTGAAGACAAAATGCGAGGAATTGAAACAGGCAATTGCAACGGCGAAGGAATCATTAGTTGACGGGAATCGTAAAGTGAAAGATGTTGAAGAGAAATTGGCCGATGCAAAAGGTTATCGTGAACGTGAACTGAAATCAGCTGAAGAAAATATGAAGAAAGCAAGGAAAAAGAGTGATGAAAGTAGTAAGAAATGGAAACAGAGAGAACGTGAATATGAGACCTTGAAACTTTCGATTGAGGACTTGAAAACGGGAATTGCTACATCTAAAGAGCAATTATCGAAATTGGAACAAACAATTCAAACTTTAGTCGAGGATTGTGAAAAGCTTGAAGAAGAAAGTGCCAAAGCCTCGAGTGATGTAACGGAGTTAAAAGCACGCATCAAGGAAATGAAAGACAAAATGGCGGCCCAAAATAAGGATATCAAACAAAAGTTAGCACGCAAAGAGCGTCTCATTAAACAAAATCAAGATCTTGAACTTGACATCAAAAAGCAAGAAAATGAAATCAATAAAGTCCGAAATGATAACAAGACGGGTTATGATAACATCCATGCGCTAGAAAACAAATATCCGTGGATTAGCGAGGAAAAACAATTTTTCGGTTCACCCAAAACACGATATGATTACACTGCCACGAATCCAATTGAGGCCGGAAAGAAATTGAAAGTCTTAATGGAGGAAAAAGAAAAATTGGGTCGAAACTTGAATCAAAAAGCAATGAGTTTGGTGGAACAGGAAGAAACTTTGTTCAATCAATTGTTGAAACGTCGTGGTGAAATTGAAAAGGATAAAAAATCACTCTTCAATGCGATAAAAAATCTGGATGAAAAAAAGAAAAAAGAACTCAAAAAAGCTTGGGACGAGGTAAATGCAAATTTTGGTGGCATTTTCAGTTCAATTTTACCGGGAACACAAGCCAAATTAGTTCCACCCCAAGGACAAGATTTTCTCAAGGGACTCGAAGTTAAAATTGGCTTCAATGGTTTATGGAAGGAATCTCTAACAGAATTATCTGGTGGACAAAGATCTCTCGTCGCCCTCTCACTCATTCTGGCAATGTTGAAATACAAACCAGCCCCACTTTATATTCTGGATGAAGTTGATGCGGCCTTGGATTTATCCCACACACAAAATATCGGAAATATGTTGAAACATCATTTTACAAATTCACAATTCGTGATTGTTTCACTGAAAGATGGCATGTTCAATAATGCAAATGTTCTGTTCAGGACTAAATTTGTGGATGGCATGTCGGGAGTTACACGGACAGTCAATCCAAATCTTCATAAAAAGTAATCGGGTCTTATTTTGATCATTTCATGAATAAAAATTTAATATTTTTTCTAATAATACTGATTTTTATTTAAAATTTTCCTATAAGTACCTACTTAATTTAATCTCACTGAAATTATCAACGACCATACTAACAAATTGCCGATAATTTTATTCTTGATCACTTTCATTGCTAATACGATCAGCTACTTCTTCAATAAGCAGCATAGGCACAGTGATTGGCTCCCGTTTCTCAATCCCATTGATTTCATTTTTCAGATTCAGTTTTTCTTCATTACAGTTAATTTCCTTCTTTTTAAGTACTTCATTGTTCAAATATTCCATTTCAACTTCATATTTTGATTGGGGTGAATTCCACGCCTGTAAGTTCGAGTCAGCAAAGACACAGTAGAGAACTCCTGAAACAATTAGCATTGCAGCTGTTATCAGGAAGACGTATTCCCATTGTTTTGCTGTTTGCTATGAAATTTCAAATTAAAATTCAATTGAATAAAATATTAAGAAAACTTTACATTATTTAACGTAAGTAATCCAACTACAATGGGAGACACAAATCCTGAAGCGACTCCCACCATTCCACTTATTCCTAATGTGACACCAGCAAAATTTGGGGCAATATCAACTACAGCTGCTAATGGTCCAGTACTAACTGATCCATGAACTCCGACAGCTAATGTGAGTAAAACTATGGCAGCAATTGTGTTGCAACCGGAATATGCCAAACCAATCACAAATAATCCTTTGACGATTGTGCCTGAATTGAAATTAAATTTAAATGAGGTAAACATTTGTCACGAATTTTAACTTACAAACAGCTGTTCCCAATTTCCTTACATTTGTACGAGACATTTTTTCAGATCTGAGAAGGAAATCACCGAACCATGAAAACATGAGAGCAAAAAGCATACGGAGCAAATGTGGGAGGCCACTGAGGAAACCACTCTGAAAAAAATCCTCATAATTTAAAATGAAATTAATTCAAATTAAAATTTGAGTTACCATTTTGATATCCCATCCATGGATGTATTTAAAGTACGTTGGTGCTTGTGTCATCAAAGTAAACAGTCCCCAAATTCCACCCCATTGTGCAATTACGATCATCCACACAATTCGCGAGGTTAAAATGTCTTTCCATGGTGTTGGATAATTTTTCTTTTGTACTGTTGTTCCAAGTGATTTCTCAATGTATTGCCTTTCATCAAATGTGATTCTAGGGTGCTTTGCTGGAGTGTCATAGACAAAATAGCACCAAGCTAGATACCAAAGTGTACCGAAAATTCCACAAAAATGGAAGACGTTTTCCCAACAGCTGAGTGATATTATTGCGCCAAATATAGGATAATTAATAAACACCCCGAATGAGCTTCCCAAGTAAGCTGAAACGAATTTGCTTCGCTCGTTTGGTGGAATCCTGTAATAAATTTTAAAATTAAATTCCTTATTTAACACAGGTCCTTCATACTCACCAACTAGCAGTCATTGTATGCATTGCAGGCCATGCCAGTCCCGTTACAAGTCCTTGTAAAACCCTCAAAAAAATTAAAACATCAAAACTGAGATACGACGCCATTGGCATTAGAAAACATAAAAGTGATGAAACAAAATTTGCAACTCCATACACAATTTTAGGTCCATATTTTCTTGATAAAATACCGCCTGGTACTTGTGTCAACCAATGCAGCCAGTAAAATGAGCCCAAGGTCAAACCTTGTTCATACTCATTCCAATCGAAACCGTTTTCTTCAAATTTTATCTGTGAAATGTGACATAATTTTAGTATATCAGTAATAAATTGAACTGAAAATTAATGGAATTTAACGGCTAAAATGAGATAAGGCGAGTTAATTTCAAATTCCAGTAAAAATTCAATCTTATCAAAGTTCAAATCAGGTAATTATGCGATTTAATGATAAATTTATTAGGTAATTGACAAAAAATTGATGTGATTTTATTTTATTTTTAACGAGACCTTTTCCTTGATTAGATAAGGCAACCAGAAGAGTCAGAACCACGTGATAACACCGTAACAGTGAACTAAATTGAGATACGACTGTTATCGGTCTATGACCTACCGCAATGTTTTTTTGCTCATTTAATTTAATTATTATAGACATGTTGTGGTTATTGAGTATGGAGAGGAAAATTTTGTGATATTTTAACAATTTTAATTGCAATTCGTACAGAATACAAGCAAAATTTGTACACAAAAGGAGAACGGTTATCACTCGGAAATGTTCCATTGCAGCAAATTGCAGAAATTTTATTTATTTATTCAGTGCCAAGTACTGGCAGAAAATTATTACAAAAATTTTTACAAAATTTTGTGGTGAATAGAGGGAGAAAATTCAAAAAGATAAGCGTAACCGGTCGAAAAATTGAACAGCGGCGGTTAATGGGTTAAAAGAAATTCTATGAGCTTGATGACCCAAAGCGCAAAATAAATTACAATCCACCCCTGGACATAAAAACAAGAATTTTGAGTTTGAAAGTAAAAAAACCTTTCATCGCAATTACAATACAGTTCAATAAAACATAAATATTTGTATAAAAATAGTCATAACTCTTAATTTAGAGATAATCCAATTCGAAAGTGAGACAAATAATTGCCAATTAAGATTAAATTATTATAAACAATAATTTTCAGAAGGGCACTTGTTATCACTTTACATGACAATTGTGTCATTTTTTGTTTATAATTCGAGTATTTACTTTTATTGAAGAACATCCGATAATAATTTTCCGTTATTTCGTTTAAAATATGACTCAATATTTCCGTATTGATTGGACATCTTCCAGGTATTTGACTGATTGAAAGAGTTTTCGATGAAATCTTATTTGATCATGATTTTAAAGATAATTTTTTAGTTGATGATCACAGTTCTGGAAATGAAATTCAAACTACAGGGTGTTTTTAAAACCCAATTTTGCTTTTTAGTACACTTTTTTGCTCCTGATTTTCGCTCATCTTTACCCTTTTTTACATTTTTTTTACACCTCAACCCTCTTTTAAACTCTTTAAAGCGCCTTTAGGCACTTTTATGCGCTTTTATACTCTTTAATGCACTTTTATGCGCTTTTATACGTTTTATGCGCTTTTATGTTCATTATTATGTTTCATTAACTAGGCATAGAAGCGCACAAAAGTGCATAAAAGCGTATAAAAGCGCATAAAAGTGCCTAAAGGCGCTTAAAAGAGTATAAAAGAGGGCTAAGGTGTAAGAAAATGTAAAAAAGGGTAAAAATGAGAAAAAAAGTGTAATCAAGAGCAAAATTGGGTTTTAAAAACACCTTGTAGATCTATATTTCTAGGAAAAGTCTAAAAATGACTCATTTAAAATTAAATTAAAAATTATTGATTTTAAATTTAAATGAGGACTTGGTTCATGACATTAATTGATCATCAGGTCCCTTAACGTTGAATTTTCATTACTGACCATAAATAAAAAAAAAATTACAAACTCATTCTACTTGAATTTTTTGTATATCATAATATTTGAGTTCTGTCCTCGTGAGCAGATTATTTCAAAGCAAATATTTGATTTTGAAACTTGTACACACAAAATATCTTTATAGCTCAAATAATAATATTTACTTTTAACTGAATTTAATCTCTAAAATCAGCATTTTTGGACTGTTAATCTTAAAAAAAATAATTTACATTGAACAAATTACCCCAAAATATCTCAAGAGCTTCCTCTCAATCGAAACATCTTTAATTTCCCTCTGTTCAACTCCTGTAAAAAAATTTGTTAAAATTTCACTTTCATTCCCACTCGACTCAAAGTAATTCATAGTTGTCCCAAATGAGGTCTCATTATCACGATTGTCAAAATTTTGATTATTTTCAAACGACTTTTCAATTAGTAACATTTGATCTTTACTCAAACATTCCGCTGTTTCTATTGCAGATTTTGCACTGATTTTTTCCTTCACCATTACGACAACTGTCATATTTATATTAATCCGAACCATATAATTTACAGCCATACCCACGAAGGTGAGATACCATAAAATTGTGCGACAATTCACTTTATCTTTGAAATGAAATTAGAAATTAAAATCATTTTTGTTTTAGGGGACTTTAAAATTTTTTTATACCTTTTCCCATGATAGATTTTGATCGTGTTCAATCATAAAAAAATGAAAAAAAATAATTTCAAGGATTGGGATACGGTTAATGTAAAATTCTAAAGCACTTTATATATCACAGAAAATTTTATTCGAATATCATTTAATATAAAATTTCAAATTTTTTTTATTATTCACTCATTTTCATTTGATCTTTATTCCGTGAGTACGTTATTTGAACTGATCAAAGTAAGAAACTTATCTCTCTTAATAAGAAACACACTGAAACACACACATCACTGAAAAATTGCAAGTAAATATATTTTATTATATTATTTAATCTAAAATAATATTTCTTAATTTATCACAAATTACTAAAGAACGAAGAGTGCTACTGTATGATGATGATTAGCATTACAAATTGTCTTGTCTTATCAGTTGATGTTTTGTTTAAATATTTTTTTTTTTACTTTGATATGTGATAATAAAATTTTCTGTGAATATATGTGACGGTATGTAAAATTTTTTTTCTTTGATTTTCAGGCATACTGAATTAATTTGATCCATTTTCATATATTTACTCTGTAACTGTCGTTTTGAATAACACCGCCGCAGTGTAGCTGCCAAATGGAATGTCAAAGTGACATGGGACTGGTTCTTTCTTTTCTGATCGTGCTGTGGTGGAGACTAGACGTCTTCAGATATTATAATAAAATTTAATAAGTTAGAGAAGAAATAAAGTGGCTGTAAGCCGAGAAATAAACTATAATCATAGTTACAACTCTTACATGAGGGTTAATTGGATAAATGGGCTATTAAAAGGGAGATAGAACTTCAGATAAAGGCAAATACAATCACAAAAGTTATCTTTATTTCGTTAAATATTCACGGATTAGATCAATTCCTCTTCTAATTGCATAATCCAAGTCATAGTATGTGCTTCTCGAATAAATCCACCAATATAAATCATATCCATGTTGTGTCGATGCAATAGTTTCAATTTTTGAAAATGCATAGAACTCTTCAGTTGGAATCACGCTAAGATTTGGATCCATTAAACCCACAGTCGCAAAAACATTTTTAACACGAGGACGTAATCCCCCATAACCCCAATTGAAAATGTAAGCTCTTTCATTCATGACCTCAGCAGTGATTGACGGATCAATAACATTCTGACATAAATCAACAAAATAATCAAGTGTTGGCAAATATCCAAATGGTTGAAGACGATTTGCACCAGTTTTGAACCAGCCAAGTTCATTACAGGCCAAATACAGTTCAGGGCGTTTTCCTGTTTCATCAAAATCATTTTGGTATCTTTCAAGTGCAGCATTGTAATCTGTATCAAGACATGATGTACTTCCTGTTTGAGTTGTAATTGCTAATGAGAGTGCGAGGATATTGTCGTCAATGGATTTCAGGGTCTTACACAAAATAGTGGCGGGTTCTTTTTCTGCAACAACTTCAAGAATTGAACTAACAGTATCAAATAAATGCATCAATTCATTTCTATCGTTTAAATTCAGTGGTTCACATAAGCCTAATGTTCGTTCAATTCTATCTGATTGATTTAACCACGTTAATTCATAGAGCATCTCTTCAAATCCAGCATGAATTTTATCATTACAAGCATGATCAGTTTTAATCAGATTACTACTAATCACTTTTTTATAGTCCGATAATTCTGGTTGTGATAAAATCATGGGACTTGACACCCAAGCGCCTTTTGTCAAGTCAGGCTCACTTTGTCGATGCCAAATTGCAAGAGCACCTGAATATCCAACTCCTGCTAAAATTACTTTCGTATCATTGTAACCAGTCTCATTCAAATGACCGATAAATGTGGAAATGTCTTCGAGCGCATGTTCGACAGTTAAAAACTTCAGGTTGTCCAATGTCAAATTCCCATTAAATGGAACACTTTCACCAAAGTAACGATGTTCCAAATTGATTAGAACACCCTTGTGTTCAACGGCAATTTCCAACAAAGGTCCTCCAAGTATGAATTGTGGAACAACTGGCTCCAATCCTCCGACAAATAAGATAATGGGACCACCAAGTTCGTATACAGCTCGATTCTCGTAATAACGTTGTTGAAATGTGGTTCTTGACATATTGTTGAAATGATCGAGTTTTTGTGTGAAATATTTCACTTGCAATTTTGCATTTGATAGTGCAAAATAAAGCACGAATATGAAACTTATTTGAAGGAACTTCATTTTTTTTTTAAACTATGTTTACCACAGTTGAATTGTAAGTGAGGTAAAGGTGGACACTGCTTCCTTTTTATACCGCAAAATTTATCTTGTTTTGCAAAATTCCCAACTATTTTAAGTGAAATACACCGTTTTTAATTTATCTATGAAATTTTTATCTATTGAATAACAATGATAAGCAATCGAAAACGGAAGTTTATTGGAGGTAAAATAAGTGCATTTGCAAGAAACATTTCTGTAAGTCGAAAATTCGCAGTTTGCGCAGAGCTAGAAAATTGAATGGCTTAAGATTTCAAGGTCACTATTTAGAACCGATCAGAAACTCTGTTAAAATGATATTTGTGTTTAAATTTAAAGCTTGACCCATTAAAATTGTTTTTTTTTGTCTATTCTTAGAAATTGTAAAAAAATAACATTCCATTAAAAAAACATCAACATGCTTTTCTATTGAAAAAAATGAACCGTTAAATTACAAACAAAAAAATAAATATAAATTTTTATGTTACTTTTATCTACTCACTCTACAAAAATATCTCCATTTATCCATTTCTTATTACTTTTTCATCGAATACAAAATTGAAAATTTTCTCACTCAAAACATATACTTTGAATATTTTATCATTATTTCTTGTCACATTTTATAAATGTTTATTTGGTATATTTTTGGATATTATGACACTTTACATTTTCTTTTTTTTTCTTGTTACAGGTTCTTTTATACATTTTGCACAAATAACCATTACAATAAAATGCTTGAAAATATTATAAGTACAAACAATTTAAATTTATGTCAAAAAGAAAAGTCTGGTTTCAATTTAAAAGACATTTTCCTAAGCCATTTTTTATTTAATGGAAGAGACAAATGGAAAAGTAATAATATGGATATAAATGTAATAAAATATGTGTGTGTTTGGAAATAAAAAAAAATATTTGAAATGAAATAAAAGTAAAAGGATGTGAGATGTCATATTTTTAAATGTGTATATGAAATGATACATAATAAATCTAATTTTATGATGGGTTTTATTGGAATGTAATGAGAAGAAGGTAAAATGAAAAAGTGAACTTTGAGGAAAATGTCACTTTGAGAGGATTGATCGTCTGAATTAACCGCCTGAATCATTCAGGTTCTGCTTCCCTCAAATGGATTACTCGCCTTTTCCCATTCCAGAATCGAAATTGAACAAGGGTCAAATGACCACTTCGGCAGATTTAGGCCGGCTTCAGGTGCTTAACTTTTAGATATGCGCTACGTATACACTCACACAAAATAAAAGTTAACCAACGCTAACCTATGTAGTGTACACGAAGCGCATAGCTAAAAGTTAAGCACTTGAAGTCACAGTTAGTGTTAATCTTATCTTTCTTTAAATGTTTTATTTCTTTTTCATAGTAAAAGGAATTAAAAATTAGATAAGATATTCAGAATTAAAAAAAAACAATTCTATGGAATATAACCGTAATAACATTATGAATCATAATTTTATAAAAAATTATTGTATAAAAGGCAAGTATCGAATTAATTCATATCAGTTTAAATTAATAAGTGTTCAAGTAAACTTAACCAAAAAATGAAGTTGGTAATTCATTATATTACAATATTTTGTTTAGCTGTGTTGATTTCACATTCAAATTGTACATTGGAAGTAAAATTTATTCAGCAAAAAGTGAATCAAACGAGTTATTATAGTCCAAATGCAACAAACGTTACAAGTGAGGTATTTAAACAACGTTATTTCGAAAATCGAGCTGTGTATGAGGAAGGAGGTCCAATTATATTGTTTGTCGGTGGAAAAGAGCCAGCTGTGCCACAATTTATTCTTGGTGGACCACTCCTTGAAGTTGCTGTAGAACATAAAGCTGCTCTTATTTATTTAGAGCATCGTTATTTTGGTGAAAGTGTTCCATTTAATGGGAAATTGAGTAAAGAAAACTTGAGATTCTTAAATTTTGATAATGCAACAGCTGATATTTATCACTTCTTGATTTATCTTAATCAAACCGATTACCCGAAAGCCAAAGTTATTTTAGCTGGTTCTGGATATTCAGGCGGCTTAGTCACGTGGTTTCAATATACATATAGATACTTATATATGACAAATGGTGCATGGGCTTCAAGTCCAATGCTTATATCAATGCCAGATATAACTGAATATAAAAAAGTGATCAATAAAAATCTTATCAAATATGATCATGAATGTAGTGATAAAATTCACGCTGGATTTGAAGAAATGCTCTATGAACTCACGTGGCTGAATAAGTCTGACAGAATTGAAAAAAGTTTTAGTCTTTGTAAAAAACTGAATATAAATGACAGAATTGATTTAATGCATTTCTTCCACGTTTTAAGTTCATTGCTTGAGTTAGTCACAAATGAATTGCAAGGAAAAATGTTATGTCCTACGATTAAATCAATCGAAGATAACATCTTAGCAATTTCAACAGCAATTCAAACTCTAACTGGTGCTGAGTCTTGTCTTGATACAAGATACGAATCGTCTCTAAGACTTTTCCAAAATGAATATGACAAAACTGGGGAACGAGCTGACTTGTACTTAGCGTGCACTCAATTGGGTTGGTTCAAATCTGGAGCAAATCGACTTCAACCATTTGGATATTTGCCAACATTCAATCTATTTCTTCATCTATGCCAGCAAGTATTTGATCCAACACTTACAGCTGAAAAAATGCAGAAAAATTCGGATAATTTTAATAGAATTCATACTGGAACTTATAAAACTATCATAACAATTGGTGAAAATGATCCATATACGAGTGTCGTCATAAAAAAGGCGTCATCAGGCTCATTCGTTCAACCCCTAGGAAATTATCAACATTCGTATGAGTTTAAGTGGTGGATTTATCCAACAGATCCTCTAAATGACTATCCAATTGAATATGTAAAGAACGTCATTAGAGATTTTTTAAAATAAAATACAATTAAATTAAAAAAAATATTTCTAAGCACTTCCATCATTAAAATAATTCGCATTTATGTTTATTTAAATAACAGACAAATAAATTTCAATTCATTCATCTGATATGGTTTTTTTTTCATTTTGTTATTATCATTTTCACTTTTTTTTTTCTTCTTCATCCAAATCAACCAAGGAAAGCGTGTGTGCATTAAATATTTTTACGTTGTTTTTCTCTTAGAATACAAAAAAAAATATTTATATATGATAATATACAATGCAAATCTCCTGAGATCATCATTGTACGATACCGTCAGATAAATAAATATTATACAAGGAAAAAAATTATCTTCATACCTATGCAATAATTCGTGAAGAGAAAAAAAATTTATACTAACTACGTTTATTTTAATGCATGATATAAAAAAAAATGTTGGAACAATAAAGAACAGTGTGAATCTCGAAAATTATGGATTATGTTGTGTAAATGCAAAGGAAAAAAAGAAAAAAAATACAAAAATGGGGAGTGTAAATTAAAAAAATCACACGTTTGTAAATTTCTTTTACAGCTTCTTCATTTAAATATGAATGTGTTTTGTGTGAATTGTGATATGATTTCATTCTCTTTTTTTTTGTATAACACAATCATAATAATTTAAATTGATAAGAAGTGGTAAATTTCATGCAAAATAAGATGAATTGCAAATATGCTTATGAAGATGTAAAATTTACAGGTGTAAGATCACTTGTTTAACATGATTATTTAAGATTTTATGATGTGTGTGTTACAAGGAATTTACTGCTGAAGTATTTTATATGGTTATAAAAAAAAATAATAATCGTAACACTGATTGTTGGTAAAATTACATTGTAAGTATTTGTTGTAACTGAATCTGGGACGTTTTTGTTTTTTGAAATTTCTTTTCAGTTTCAAGCTCAATTTTTTCCAATTTCGGATTGAAATCATCGACAAACTGGTCAGCCATTATGAGAATATCACCAAAACCTCTTTGGATAGCCTTTTCATGAGAATTAGAGATGTTAAAGTCGTTTCGCAATACAATAATTTTTCAAGGAAACTTTTTGCTTTGTACTCTGCAATCTGTTTTAAAGTTTTCGTTAAGTCCATTGGTACCCAATGTTTACATGAGCTCATAACAAACTGCATTATCCATTGATGTTTTCGATAGTTCCAGGAATTGTTTCAATGTCATCTCTTTCGAGTACCATGGTGTGTCACCGATATTTGATACGTCCAGTCGCATATAGGAGTCTTTAATGAAGTTTAGCATAAACAGACCAGAAGTCCTCAAAACAGCCCTGTGCAATCAGACATTATAAGATTCAATACATGCGCGTAGCAACAAATATGGATTTACTATGAATTTTCTATTGCAAGCCATGGTTGAAATACATTATGTATATTCCATGCCCCATCCGTCGCATTACTGCGAAGGTTGGAAATCGAAATACCTTCTATTTTCTGTCCATTTTAAATTTTAATTAAATTAAATAAAGAAATTTTGAAAAACTTACCTTGTATTGATTTTAATGATGTGGTAGTTAACTCCTAAAAACCAATATCACAGGATCACTCATCATCGAGGAAAAAGCGAGAGAGTTCAAATCTCTCGGTGAGTTTAGTTAGTGGTGTCATAAGTTGCATTGAGAATCATTCTGAGTGTCTTTTTTTGCTTCACTTGTAATTTTTTAATTGTGTCACAGCTGCGTCAGAGAAAATTGGGCACGCATAAGTCAATATTAGCGTCAATGCCACTTTGTACAACAATATTTTATTACTTTGGTTGAGTCTGATCGCCGATTAAGCAGAGGACACCCGATTTTGAAAGCTCCGTCAAATTTTTCACAAGCATATTTAATGTGCGACCCGAAAGCTAGCCTTTTATCGAGAAGCATGGAGCCGTCCATGGAGTGTCGGTATTTTGGATGCGTAGTTGACGTCGTGGAATCTCTCTCCTAGTAAAAAATATTGCAGACGACTCATATCAGTCTCAATGTGATGTAGGTCAAAAATTCTTATTAATTAACTTTTTCAACTGCTTCATCAAGTTCAATGTTGACCAAATTACATTATCAATTCATGTAACTGCCACTGTAAACCTAGTAAAATAAAATTCAAAATTAAAATAATGCGAAAACAAAAAATTTAAGCGAACAAACCACAAATTGAATATTAAATCGTAATTTCATTGTCTTACCTTACAATATCACATAAAAATTTTCTTCTTCCTTCAAAAATTTATATTAAAAAAAAAATATTTCACATCTCAGTTTGTTTTTTGCCTGGAACCACTCATATAATATGCATTGCAATATGAAGAGAAAGCAGAAAAAAAATTGTATCATTGTTTAAAATTTTCATTTGAATTACCTGTTGTAATTCAGTTAAGATTAAGTAAACTTTAACAACAGGCAACTTTGCATTCAAATTCAAATTCAAGCGAATAAAATTAAAGTTCAAATGATTTTTTTCCTTTTGCATCGCTTTAACACATCACACGGAGGCACGTTTGCAAATTTGCAGAGCAAAAATGTACAAAGACCATTTATTATCCGTCTTGATTATGTCTTGAAGGAATAAAAAAAATGTACATATTCAGTTGTTTATAAATTCATGAAGTTTTACTTCTTATAAATGTAATACGAGAGGAAAAATTGTGGTTTTAAAAAAATTTAATATGTGGTGTCATTTTACGTGGGAGAAGGACGATGAGTATAAAAATTTTCTTCAACTTTTTTTTATATTTTAAAGGGAACCACAAAAAAGACCACACATGCGGCAAAATTTTATTAAATAAAATACATTAAAAGGTGTTGCCGTCACACGATGACTTTTGATATTGAAGAACCAATTTTTTATTATATTTTAATACATACAGACAACATAAACTACTTTATTGTTTTGAGTGAAACGTCAAAACTAAGGGTTTTACTTCGCATATTTTTAACATATTTTAGTATATTGCATAGAACATTGTGTCCCACCCGATTTATTTTTCTTATTAAAAACGTTTTTTGTGAAAACTTACTTACGAATTGTAGAACACCTTTAAATGTTTTTATTTTTAATTACATTTTTCAATTACATCAATTGAATTGTTTTAAAAATGTAATAATTTAAAATATTCTGTACAGGGTACGTGATACATTCATTTTATCACAATTCAGATTTCAGATTCCGATTCAGATTATTCGAGCTGTCAAAATAAAAATTGATTTGAAATATTGAAAAAAAACCGTTAAAAAGACATTTTCAATGAAAATATGAAATATTTATTAAATAAAATAGATGAAAATATTATGAAAATGAACACGCACTCAAAACTATGGATTTGCTGCGGCAGCTAATTCATTACTTTTTTTACATTGATTTTTACTATAAAATTATTTGATCTCATGGGATTTTATCAACACATTTCAAATCTTCTTTAAAATTCTATTACTTGCGGCGACTTTACAATTTTGCTACTCAAATTCAAACAAATATCAATTGACTGATCCAATAATAATAATCATTGTAATGTAATGTAACCAAAATAAAAGCAAAACCACGTCTAGCAGAAGATACTCACAAAATTTTATTTATTTTTATTGATTTATGAATATCAAAAGTGTGTAAATTTAAAAGCCAAAGGACAGAATAAATTTCACACAAAAAAAAAAAATAAATAATATAATAAAGTGTAAAAACATATGATTTCCATAAAATTTAGGCACATCCCTAAGGATCATAATATTTTGTTTTGTAAATTTTTATTTTATGTTTTTTTTTCTATTTTGACTGAAAAAATGCGGATAATCATAATACAAAAAAACCCTCCATCTAAATCAATATACAAATTTTTTTTTGTTCCAAACCGAATTGAAAGCAAAAAAAATACAATTTATTGTTAAAAAAATACACAAATTAAATTTAAATGTATTAAGAATAAAATAAAAAAAGACACTATGACAAAAAAAATAATAATAATAATAATAATACAAATAAATAAGATTTAAATTTGATTTCAGGATTTTAAATCATAATGGAAAATTATGGTTAAAGCTGAATAAAAATCAAGCAGAAATAATAAAATTCAATTTAATGGATTTTACTGTCAAATGTTTTTGACAAATGATTTTTCAATGAGCGATTTTTTGTTTAAATTCAGTATTTTTCTCGTCAAATTTTCAAAAAAATAAGAAAAAATAAAATTGATGTGAAAATTACATTTTTAAACGAAAATAAAAAGATTTTGCAATGTGAAAGTTGAAATTTCAGTGTGAATATGTAAAAATTGAGATTGATTACTGTTTT
Organism: Culicoides sonorensis; assembly: GCA_900002565.1. NCBI lineage: Eukaryota > Metazoa > Arthropoda > Insecta > Diptera > Ceratopogonidae > Culicoides > Culicoides sonorensis. The sequence goes on from LN483869.1 coordinate 42,343, forward strand.
GATGAGTATTCTTTCATACTTAACAATATTAAAGATTTTCTTCTTCTTTAAAAAGTTAAGTAAATTGCTGTTTTGTGATGAAAAGCGAATTCGATACCATAACATATGTAAGGTCATATAGGGTCGTGGAATCGTCTACCGTGCGTTCTATGGAATTTTCACTCTACATTTTACACGGTTAGAAGAAAACGTGCCGCAAACAGTGCCGCTAGCGGCACTCACTGTTCCGGCACTACAAGATGGTTCATCCATCGGTTATTGTGACATTACGAACATATCGAGAAATATTCAAGAGAGATTCTCAAGAGAGAATATTTCACGTACTTTTCTAATCATAGGCCACATTGAAAACGAAGGGGACTCGACGATGGAGAGAGCTCTACGGAAGCAAGCCATTTATGCAGCTTTCGCAAGTGTACGATGCTATCAAAACAGCACGCATTAACCAACCGTACTCTGTAATTGAGCTTTCATTGAATGTCATTTGTGATTACAAGGTGATAATTGATTGTATCTTTAATGTTTTTTGTTAATTATATTTTTTTATTTAGAGCCTGGTTCAGCCATCCCACTTTTTGAAAAATATTAATGGTGAGGCAATTCAATTTAAACAAATAACAGAAGTGAAGGCATTGTATGATGAACCTGGACTGTTACATTATAGGTCTGATTAGAACAGCGACTGGAAAACGATTAAATTGCTGAATTCCAGTAAGCCTTTGCTTAAAGCCCCGAAAAAAATGCGGACAGCCGAAAAGCCCAAAGGCATCTCTCATTTAAAAAAAAAGATCTCAACAGTTTATGTAAGGCAAATTAAATACTAGCTGAATAAACAGACTTTTATTCGAATTTCGAAGAGAAGACACATCCTGAGAATATTTTATAAAATTTAAAATACTTATTACTTTTTTTAATTCGCGGTACAAAAGTGATTAATTTCGTACCAAAATGAATATAAATTAATTTGTAAGAAATTCATTGAATTTAGTACTTTTAACTGTGTGAGCATAGCATAACATAACATACTTAAAATTATCTAGGTAAATTTTCGGCTGACTCAGAAAATATCTTTGCTTTTGAATTTTGCCTTGAATTGAAGTGGCGAAAGGTCTCCATATAGCTCTACAGATCATCCATACGCACAAACAACTTGGCATTAGGTTCAAAAACACTGAAAAAGATAAAACCAAACATTTTCCGACTCAAAAGCGAATAAATATTGATAATCTTTGGTATTTTAGGTAATGTTAATCATAATAATTGTTTTGACTGGCCTAATTCAAATTTTCTATTAAAGATAGGGTTGAGCAATAAAAAACTGAAAAAAACTCGAAAAACTATTATTATTCGTCTTTGTAGTTAAGAATCTGTTTTTCTGTAACTAAGTGAACATTAAAAAATAATTTTATTTCATGCTTTCTAGCATAATCACAAATTGTAATGGGTTTTAAGCTACTGACACAAAAAAAAACTCATTTCACATTTTTCTTTTGCTTGAAATACATAAAGAAAAACTATAGAACAAAAGAAATAAGGCGTTAAAATCTGACTCCACCCAAAAAATAATGTACATAAAACGCCCAACAATGCGCAAGAGCTAATTCGTGTATGAAGTGTGAAATGAAATGCTATACGAGAGCCTTAAAAATCATTATATAAATAAAATAATGAAAAACATATAAAGCTTGAATGTGTTTTGTTGTTGTACAAACATGCAATAAAATTGTCAGAACGTAAAAACCTAGGAAAAAAATAAAATGGAGGAAAATTTAATATTTCATTATCCAAAAACTTCAATATCTGCCAATATCGAGGTATTTCATTCAAATTCATATTCAAGTGGAGCAGTCTTGTATTTTTCATCACCGAACAAAATTCGTTCGTAAAATAATTCGCAATTGAAATTCAAGCGATAAAACCTAAAGACAATTTATATTTAATTCAAATACCCTCAAGTACCAATTCTTTGTCAACACATTTAATAACCGACAAACCACACACATACATGCACACACACACACCACCTCAGAACATTTTCTGAAAAGTCACTACACAAAAATACATATTAAGCAAAAACATACGAAATATAAAATCATCAAAATTTCAAATCAAAGTTTATCTTTTGTCCTAATATAAATTGCATCGTACAAAATTCAATTTCAAAGTAATACACAAAATTGGTGTAGGTAAAATTTTTGCACAAAATTTTATATGTGAATGTATAAAAATTCATACTCATTGTGCATTTACACGTAAGCAATAATAATAATATTTCATTTGCAAACAAAAGTAGAAGATGATGATTTTACAGTTCATGACATCATCAAATAATTTAAATGGATACGTGTCCTTTACTTTTCAGTGCCTTTTTATTATTAAATGTGTATCTCTAAAATATATTTTATAAGCCTTTCAGAATGTAAAAATTCACTGGGGATTACTTTTGTGTGCAAATATTAAAATTATTATAATAATGTATGTACAAAGTCATTAAAAACTCAGAGAAAATAGCCCTTTTCTCCATTTATATTTAAAAAAAATATCAAATAAATGAATGTTTTTTGAATGATTTTATTTGACAATTTATAACATTAATCAAAAGAAGATGGATATGAATATTTTATGTGTGTGTTTTTAAAAAGGATAAAATGTTATATTATTTGTCATTGAGATGAATATGAAGTAAGAAGAACTAATTTATTGCATGGAAGGATATGAAAATAAGATATTTTATTTGTATGGATGATAATGGATTTCAATGTGATATTTATATTTTATTACAGATTCACGAGGGATGGTCAAATTTAAGATGTAAGTAGGACAGTTTTTTGATCCCAGGCCCAGGGAAAAATAAGACCTTTCAATGATAACTTTAAAAAACATATCAACATAGGAAGCCATTTTCATTGAAAGAAAAGCGATTTCGAGATTCTCCAGGATACTTTTCTTATCATGCTTGGTGTAAAGTCAATGCAATGCCACTCAACATAGAGAAGTGTACACTGAAAGCTGAAAACGCCCCGCAGTACAAATTTACTTGGACTACAGACGGAAATCTTTGATTGACGCTTACAAAACATACAATGAATGAAATATTTATCGCATTTCCAGTTAATTTGGAACAAGAATTCAAGTATTATGGGCACTATTTTAGTCTATGCATATTATGCAGGGTGGTAATCAGCTTTAACAGAACTTCTCCACTTGCTCACCAGTACCTTCTTAATGATTTTCATCCAAGTATGACTTAGTCAAAGATATTGGAGTGTGAATGGATAGCTAATTCGGTGATGAGCATGGTTAAACGCTTTGGAAAAAAGTTAAGAGACATTTATACCATCAAATCTCTGTACATGTCATTGGTACTTCCACACATTGAATTTGGAAATAATATTTGTATGACTAAAGGAACTTACAGCTGAGCTTATTATCAGGCAGATTCATTATGATCTTTGGCGTCCTAGGATTGTTAACAAAAGTTTGGCCCAACCACCTCAGTAAAAGCCCAATCTTCAGATACGCCAGAATTAAAACAAGTATTGACATGAATGCTTCGAAACAAACTTTTAAGAGCCAACTAATCGTCAAAGTTTAAAATTTATACTATAAATGGTTAAGAAATCAATGTTGTCTTCAGTAGTCTTCAGTTGAACAAAAACATTTAAAATCAAAAAGAAAAAATAAATTAAGTTAAAGAACAATTTTATTTCAGTAATTAAACGATTGATATGAAAAAATTCATATAAATTTAATATTTAACACCACATCCGTTATACCACATAAAATACACACATCACAAAAACTATTATAGCCTTGATTAAATTCAACCAATATATGAAGTAAAACATTAAGGAATATTCATACACAAAACCATACTTTTTTCCACAAGGGAATTGGTCTCATTTATGAATAAATAGCCAAAAGGTAGCATATTGAGATTCAGAATACTGTTAATATTAGATAAGGTCTGTGTGTGTTTATTTCTTGGCTTGGCTTTGGTTTATTACTTTATATTAGAAAGATATACAAGAGAAAACTTTTCTAAATAATTAATTCGATTATAAGTTATAATATGAGAAGAGTAAAAACCAAAATATTCATGAAAAGTGCTTGGGCATATCAGTTTCTTCATATGTGTGAGTGTGTGTAAGAGTTTTTCCTTTAAATTAAATTTTCTTAGTACAGGAAGTTCGTTAGATGATAGCAACCACAAAGATGAAGTTTTCTTAATAACTTTATTTTGACTTTATTCAATTAGCCATATTTTTGCCTTTAAATTGTTTGGATTTGAAATTATATATCTGACTATCACAGGGAATTAAAAGTAAATATGATGTAAAATGTCCATTTTAATTAAATATTTCCAGATTTGATGCATCTTTAACAATAATTCAATTAAATGAAATATAATAAAATAAAAATATTACCCCTCAATTATTATGATTATTATGCTAACTATCAGTTGACCATCAAATTAAATTCAACTAGTTGATAAATTTGGCTGAAAAAGTTATCAATTTTCCCCGATAGTGTACTAATACATTGTTACACCCACTTAATTAATTACTGTCACTTTTCCAACTGATGTCACTCTATAATTAAATAAAATAATATAAAACGATATACCTACACAAAATTATCATAAAATATGCTTACTTACCTAACTGCTGTGTGTTAAATTAAAAAAAAAATGAACGTGATGTATATCGTCCAAATAAATTATGACATCATTTGCATTTGATAACACTTAAACGGGACATTATTTACAGGTAAACTGATAGTAATAAAAATAATAATGTTGTTTATGGTGTAAAATTAACATTTTTGTATCTTCTTTTTTTAACACAGAGGAGCAGAAACTTCAAGGGGGCTGAATAACGGACTATTCCTGTTTACTTCAAGAGTTTTAAACATGTAACTTTGAAATAATGTAAGTATTTAAATTCACGCATTGCAATACTTGTCAAATACAAGCTCGATGCACGACGGGGCTAGCAGAAAAATTTGCTCATAAAGCATTGATAGGTCATATCAAAAAAAAAAACTATTGAAGGCCTCATAGAAGAAGTTCAAAGACGCCTTTAGAGGTAAGTTCTCTTTATGATTTTATTTATAGTGTTATTATTTTTTTTAGTGAAATACAATCAGACTTTAAAGCTCTCAAACTTAACAGCGACAAGGCCGAAGATGAGACAAAGAAGAAATAAGATGGGTTCTAGAGCTTTAAGACAAAATCAAAAAGGTGTTTAATATCCATGTAGACCTCTTTGAAGTCGTGGAGGCTATTTCTAGCGTTTCACAGCTTTAGACAACTATCATTAGAAAACCTTATAAGATTGGCTTTGATAAGTTCGGAAAAAGGCGTTATTGACGAAAAAAAAATTGAGCTTTACAGTAAGCCTGTCGCATCCACAGCTTTAAGAAAGGATCTTTTTGTTCAAAGCCTGTATCCATAATAAGCCTGAATCTAGACTGTGAAAGTCTGCTAAACCCAAATCATAAGTTTTTCTACAAATATATCCTCAGATTGCTGAAGGTTCCATAGCAGGCCTAAATCTATGAGCTAAGCACGTGGGACCTACAATTTAAACTATCAACCGGCCGGGTCTTCGTCAAGTTTTCCTCAGCGCCCCTTAAAACCCCAGAAGGCCTCTTATGTATTTTAAGTAAAACTTGAGCACATTTGGATTGGAACCCGCGTTGCAAGATTCTTACCAATCATATCAGACTTAACCAACTTAGTCAACGAGCTCATCATATCAGTATTTGCCTACAAATTTCTGCTCACTGTGCACTCATTACGTTTATGTCTCATTATACATTTCAACATTTTTATATATGTTAAAATAAAAAACAAAATACAACGCCACTCATGACATTTCAATTCAATAAAATTAACATATTTAATAGTCATCTAATTAAATTAGTGGTTAACCCATGCTGTTTACTGTTTAAAAATGACAATAAACTGTAATTAGTGTTGGAAAAATGTGAAGTGTGACTACAAAATAAACTTTTATTGATAAATATTTTCACACCCATCATTTTCAATTTAAACTAGTAGTAAAATTATTTTGTGATGAAAATTCACAGTTGGAGTTCTTTCTTCAAGTTAATTATACAAATAAAAAAGTGAACAGTTATAAGATTTATGAGGTGCAAAGGGTTCGCTTTATGTTAATTTTATAGACAGTTCACATGCAATGACATTCCTATAATAAAATAATTAATTAACAAATGTCACATCATAAATTGTATCATTTAAAATACTTTTTACTTTTCTTATCTCGGAAAGGCACAACCCTTATCTCATTAAAATGTTTCATTTGTGATTAAAAAAATTCCAATCCTCAATCCCGTTGGTCGTTCATTAACTTTGAAATGGTGTTAACAAAAATGTAATCAATTACATCATTTATTTTTCCGCATTGTGGTAAATGGTGTGTCGTGTCCACTGTCCTCTGATGATCAACCGCATGCACCCTTGAGATAATACAATACAAAAAAAACACGATTTCAACTGTCAACACATGTAAAGTGTAAAAAAATAAAATAAAATGTAAACAAAAGTTACATATGGCTACACACTTGCAATGAAATTGTGTGTATTTTATTTTCCTGTAAAAAAAAAATAAAAATGTGAATAGCTGAAAAAAAAGTATTGTAAAAAGTAAAAATTGGATTGTCATCAATGCGATTATTACATTTGACAATATTATTATTACCCTCGCGGTTTTTGAAGGCATGCTATTTTGATGTTATCACTGTGTGAATATGCTTCAAAAAACCAATTTGATGGAAAATAATCATGTAATCTTCACACCATTTGATGTTTTTGTCTTGAAAGAGGTAAAATGGAGATAAGTGAAATGTAAGTGACGTGTCAAATGCTTTTGAATTGGTGTAAAGTGGATTTTGATGTTGTTGTTAGTGGAAAAAGTGCTTTGAATGTGATGAGATAAAAATGTAAAGAGTTGGCATTGAAATCCGGTTATTTCATGGATGCTATGGAAATTTTAAGTGAAAAACTGATGAAAAAAATTCAAGTCCTGGATTATTTCCTTTTCTCTTTCTTCCTTCTCATTTGATCCAGCACTCTTTAGAATGCAGTATGAAAATACATCAATGTTCCTTTAAAATATAGCAAAGAAATCATGTGTCTCGTTGAATTCTCACAGGACACTTGCATCTAATTTTTTTTTCAAAGAAAACTTTTTAACTATTCAACATTCGTCTTCAAAATCATCCCTTCTCAAAACAATGAACGTCTAACTTAAATTGCTAAAATTACTGGACGTCTTTACTTTTGATTAATTTTTCTCACCATCTGATTTATTACAGGCGTGACCACAATAAAAAATACAAGGAAAAAAATGAATTGTTCCGTGATCGACTCAAGCTGGAAGATGAAACTAGAAAAGTATTCAATGATGCAATAAATCTCAAACAAAAATTCTTTTATTATAAGTTTTGTTTCCTTTTTTTAACTTATTTACAAAATATTTTTTTACCGGTATCATTTTTTATTTTATTTTATATAAATTTTTCCATTGTATCGTCGGTTTTCTCTGATTCTTTTTCTCTCTCATTTCCCAAGAGGGCACCTTATAACTGACCACCAGGTGATGATTTATTAAAGTCGGCTTAAGCTCTATAAATATAAGATAAAAATATTACAAATTGTTCCTTTTATATTTATTATTATTTTATATGAAAAGAAAATTTATGACATGAATCTACTTAGATAAAAAGTAGTTGTCGAGAAAACTCTAACCGAAAAGAAATTCAAAGTACCATACCATAAATAATCATTATACAGTAAGTGAATGGGCCCAATAGTTTGACATTTACGTCAGCAGTGCCAACACAAAGAAAAACGAAAATAAAGCATGGACACCGCATGTTAAAATAAATTTAGATTTAAGAGAAAAATTGTTATTAAAATAAGAGGAACCTGGATATAAAAGCATATAAAGTAAGAAATTATACAGCTAATTTAGAGTAGTGTGAAATTAAAGTTAAAATATCAATTTTAGAACATAAAAAAAGAAGAAAACAAAAACACAAAGGAAGTGACTAGAACATTCAAAATAATACTTAATTGTAAGAGAAATTTATTAATAATTGAACTAGAACTTAAATTAACTTAAAATAATACTTACAGCGCTAAAATAAATATGACAACAGAAACAAAAATAATAACACATTGATAGTCAGGATAATAAATTAGAAAGGGATTGTGTAAGTCATACATAAATTAAATAATTAAATTAAAAATTAGGAAATAATACAATAAACTATTCCAGGTTCAAACCTTTAGTTAACCAATAAATTGTATCAAAGTTACACTATTGTTTCGAATAACCCGAATTTCTTCATATTTGAACACATTGGAGTTCTTGTTTGAATTTATCCTGTCTACTCACCACTATTACGAAGTTTCATCAGCCCACACGTCATGCCTGTTAATCGAACTCCACCAAGCGTTGGAACAGAGCCAGCTTGTAAAGTTTGTGGAAAGTGTTACCCACCTGAAGAATGTGTTTCATGCGAGTATTGTTGCTTTTCATTTCATGTCACGTGTGACGGATATGTCCTTCCAGAAGGAAAATTTAGATGCACGTCTTGTCAAATCAATTTCGTGTGTTATGTTTGTAGTAAAACTGTACAGAGGGATGATCACATCGTCTGCACCGAATGTCCCAATATGTGTCACGTTAGTTGTGCTAAAACCAGCCATGATAAATCGTTTCGTTGTGAAGTTTGTTTAAAGGAAGAGGCCGAGTTAGTTACAGTATCAGAACTCGAAATGACCACACAAAGCCAGCTTGAAAGTACAATCAAGGAGCTGACCAAGAAGAATAAAGCCCTTGAATCCCAATTGCAAAAACGTGATGCCCAAATGGCAACACACCAACTGGCTAACCTGTCGCTTCAACCTGCTGCCTCATATCAAGCCCAATGTACTCCCATCACGCGAAATTACTTGTTTCCTGGTACATTATCGTCAAGTATTAGTCCCATTGTCAGTGCTGTACCAAGCTCTGTAACAAACACATTTCAAAATCTAGCTGCCATTCCAAAGAATGTGAATGCTCATCCAGGTCCATCCCACTTGCACGCTATGTCGACTTCAAGTGCTACCCACTTCAGTAGTCAGCCAGTAACAGCCATTGCTAACCCACTGATGTCGTCAAATGTCTATGGCCATGTCTCAGCTCCCAAAATTGCCAGCCAAAGTGATCACCAAGCTTCCACGACTCGAAGCCACATTGGTATTTTTAGTCACGCTGGTCAAAGTTTTGTGCCACCTATAGACCAAATTGGCCCAATGACAGTCACCAACACGTCCAATCAGTACACTCCCGCACACGTGCTGACCCGTAGCACCTTCAATCATGATTTACCTAAATTTGATGGTAATCCGAATGATTGGCCCACATTCATATCAATTTATGAATATTCTACCTCCACGTACTGCCTCACTGATCAAGAGAACTTGCTTAGACTCAAACACGCTCTGAATGGAATAGCTCTTAGGCACGTCTCAAGTTTATTGACCATTCCACAGAATGTTCCATACGTAATAGCAAGATTAAGAATGCTATTTGGCCGTCCAGAGCAGTTAATTGAATGTCAATTATCTCAAATTCGCAAACTTCCGAATCCTACGTTGGAGCAGATGACAACATTGATCGATTTTGGTATCGCAGTTCACAACTTAATAACTTCCATGCAGGCCTCCCAACAACACGCTCATTTGAATAATCCCATGTTATTGAAGGAACTGATAGATCGCTTATCACCACAGTTAAGACTTCAATGGATTGCTGCTAGTCGAATGTACATTACACCTAACCTTGTTGCATTTGACGCATGGCTCGATGCACTTACATTGGATGCATGTATGGTAACTGATTTAATAACTGAAAATGAAAATTACCGTAAAACTCGTAATGATAATAGACGAGTCAATGTCCATCAAAGAAATCACTCACCAACAGATGAAAATCGCTACAGTTGTCCCATTTGTGATAAGAACTGTAAATCCGCATCCGAGTGTGACAAGTTTATGAACTCTGACAGAAATAAACGCTGGGAACTAGCTCGACATGCAAGATTGTGTAGAGTGTGTCTTCAAACACATCAAGGAAGTTGCTCAAGTAATCAAATTTGTGGTGTTGATGGCTGCATGCGTAGACATAATAAATTGCTGCATCCAAACAATTCAAAGGTCACTAACCCTCCAGTCACCACAAATTCAGTTGAAATCCAAACAGAAAGTAACTTCATGCATCAACAGCACACAGATTCAATGTTGTTCCGTATCATTCCAGTTACGTTGAAAAATGGCTCAAACTCCGTAAATACATTTGCATTTATTGACGATGGCTCGTCTGTAACACTTATAGACCAAAAGTTAGTCACAGAACTGCAAGCAAATGGACCCACGAAACCGCTCTGTCTCCAGTGGACCAATAATGAAAAACGCATGGAACCCGAATCAAAATCATTATCGTTGTCTATTTCTGGTCAACATCCAACGGCTAAAACATTTGAAATTGAAAATGTAAGAACCGTAAAAGATTTAGCCTTACCAACTCAAACCGCAATTATTGAAGAAATGTTGCAAGACTGGAAACACTTGAAAGGGTTGCCACTAGCATCATACAAAAACGCACGTCCAATGATTTTGATTGGTCTCGA